>JANHFX010016128.1:154889-168422 GCA_027560015.1 Chloroceryle amazona
TATTAAAAATAATACCTTAGTTACCTTGGTTCCAGCAATCAGAGAGGGGCTTCTGCCATCAAATACTTTGAGAGCTTTACTTTTGGTACATCAGAATAACTTCATTTTTGGCTCCCTAACAGGCTTTCCACTACATAAATGTTCCTGAAAGAAAAGGTGGCAGAAAGATATGGAGGAGACCTGAATGTCTGCATTTTCCATAACCCAAGTAATTATTATTGTTTTTTATGAGTGCTTGTATTAATTCTGAGTAATTAGTCATGCATTTTCCTTCTTTTATACTTTTCTGTGTTTATTATTCAAGTCTTTTCAAGGAAGAAAACTGGAAAACTGTAAAGACAGTAATAAATAGTTTTCTTTTACAGCTGCATAAATATATTTGTTTCCTTTCCATGTCTTTCCAATGGAGATTAATGCCATTCAACAGTAACAAAATAAATGAAGAGCAAAACAGTCCTGACAGTCGAGCAATGCACAACTACTTTGGCAATTGCAATTAAACCAGGCAAACCTGCAGTAATGTTAACTGTCTAGCTGAGAGTAACCCTTACTGTGGTATGCAGGACACTTACTGTCATCCTGAGGAAGGCTCACTGCAGTGGCATGGTCTTGGATGGCTTCAGTATCACACTGCTAAATCCTATCAACACAATCTATGGATCAATTAAGGATTTGCCAAACGTTTGCCCTCCTGCAGGCAGTTGCTTTAGCTGCTATGGAGGTGTTACGGGCTTATAACCAAAAGAGAGCAGGGTATGTTGTTGCTAAAAGCTGTGAAGAAATAATTCTTTGTGCCAGTGAATCTGTAAAGATTCAATATGTATCAGGTTAAAGTTTTCTCACTTTCTTTCTCATCCATAGTAGCATATATGTACATAAAATATCAGACATTGAGGAAACTGATAAAAGTAAGGCATTGATTTCTAGACTAGGTGTCTGATTTTGTAGGTAATTATACAATTGCTGGTACTCCACTAAACATGTGTGCAAAATATAGAGGCCAAGTGGGTTACATTTTCTCTGGTGATAATTTTTTTAAAGTTGCATCATTTTTAGTATATGATATTTGCAAAATTATATTTATATAAAATTATATTTATATAAAATTATATTCAAATGCTACTATTTTCTTAAGGGAAGCACTGGATCTGTTATAACATGGCTTTAGGAATAACAACTACAACAACTCAAAGATGTTTTGGCATTGCGTATTCCATGATAAATATGTGGATTTTCACCACAAATTTGATTTAAACATTGCATCCTTAGGTCTTATATGTATTTTGATTTAAAAATTACTTTTACCTTCCTGGTCATTTGTATTTTCCAATCCACCAGCAGTCACCCAAACTGCTGTATCCATATACATGTCCACCTGATACTGTTTTCATAATTTAGGTGATTTTAGAAGGGTGTATGCCTTCTAAGCTGTTATCTACACTTTTGTGAGGTGTGCTTTTGGAAAGCCTATCTGACTGGCACTTTTATTTTGACAGCTTTTATCAGTGAAGAGGCGGATTAGGCCATACCAATCTGTGTGTCATAGGTTTAGCTTGGAAATTCTTCTTCATTAGATAAATATGCTCTTGGGAAAATAAAATCCTTACCATATATCAGCCACCAATACTTCAGAATCAAAAAGAGTACACCTTCAGCCACAGGACCCTTCACCCATGAAGGTTTTGTTTAAAGATGATCTGGAACATGTGTGGCTACGTTTCTGACTGGATATTTTGGATTCTGTAAAAAATCAGCAATATTTGCTGTTAGTATAATTCCATGTTAATGTCAAGAATTTGGCCCTGAGATAGAGCCAGAGAAAATGAGCATCCTCTGATATTGAAATAATAGCTGAGGGATCACAAATAGGCAAGTGATGGTAGCTTTTTTTTCTTTTATGGGTTTCTTTGATTATTTTTTTTTTCAAGAGATATGCAAATTCTTATGCATTAAAAAAAATTATAAGGTTCTTATATTCTGTTTACAAAAGAAGCTTTCTTCATTGATTGAATTTACTAAGTAGGGATGAATTGTGTTACTCAGGTTTAGCCATCTGAAGAGTCAGACATCTAAACTTGCCACAATACAGTTGTAAACTTGTCTAAAACTCCCTTTATCTGGCCACAATATAGCTGTAATTCACATATCTGCAGTGTCAGAGTATTTTGATAGACCATACTGCAAGTTCTAGTCTGGGTAGAAGGTACCTGTAAGATTTCTGTGGTTTCGTTTTACAACTAAGTTGTGGTTTCAGAATTAACAGATTGAGTGGGAGGGACAGGTGGTAACCCTAGGACCCTGAGGGGTCAGAAGACAGCTGTTATATCCTTCCCTTCCTTGCCACACTCCATATTAACAAGGAGACCAGAATTTTGGGGGGAATCTTCCTGACCAGGCTCAGAACACTGCATCCATGTCTGAGCAGGGCTGGGCCTGACTCCACATGCTCTATGCAATCCATCACTGTCCAAGCTCCAGCTTTTAATATACTTCTGTATCCTTCTTCCCTTAATAGTCTTTTTTTTTTTTCTTTTTCCCTGTTTTTGTCATGTTATTCATTAAAGTTGTTATAGACTTAAATACTGACCTTGAGTGAGACAATTCCTCCCCCCCTCCCCCTTTTTATCCTCCCCTGGGAGGGAGGGGGTAAGGGAGCTAATAGAGAGAAATCCTGCTTTGTGTTTCATGTGGGCTTGCCCTGAGCCTTATACAGAGACAAACTCTCCATTTCCTTACTAACATGAGTCCTATTGAAATAGTCTGACATTGGGCAGAATCACTGTAAGCCCAGATATAAGAGTTCAGGTCATAGGAGAATAAAGATGAGATGTCAAAAAATTTCCAGACTGAACTTTTTTATTTCCTGAAAAATAACTCTGTAATCATTTAACTATGTTTAAAACAAACAAACAAACAAAACCAAACAAAAACCTAGGAAGAAATTGCAGAGGTTTTGGAATGTATTTTTATTATTATTATTATTATTTTTCCAATAAAGGGTGAAAGGACATTTCAGAGATATTAAATTTTCTCTCAAAAAGAAATTCTGGGATGTTTTCTATAGATCTGGAATTCAAAGAAACCAATTTTCATATAACTTTACTCTCTAAATGTACAATGTCTAGTCATGCCGTTAATCTTTTTGTTTGGTTAGTTTAATTTTCAGACTTTTTACTGATTTCCATCTCTATTACCACTCATCTGTTTTGGATATGAGAAGCTTCACTCTGCTTTCTGCCACTATTCTTGCTCTACAGGTTACTTTCTTGCAGAGAAGTAATTAGTAATATTAAGTCTTTTTAAAATTGTTTATGTATTAGCTGTAGAAGTGAGATGAAGGCAAATGTTATTGCTTATGATAGGCATTCCAGGGCAGAAGCTTCCATATTCAATTAAAATGTTGTTCCAGTACCACTCCCTTGTTTAAATAAATAAATAAGTAGAAAATAAAAGTATTATTTTCTCTCAAAAGTAAGAGGTTGTTTACAGGGTAAGAAAGAAAAAGATGGAAGTCTAAATTCAGCAACACCTCCTGATACTGCAACTCCTGAGAATGTGAAAATAATGTCATGACGTCGATCCTTTCTTAGTGGTATTCAAAAGCTGGCATGGCAAAGTGATGAGTGGCCGTAGCAGATGTGTGCGTGTCAGTGCACACAAAAGCATCCCTATGTGAAAAGGGATACAGAAGGCTTGATCCCAATGAACACTGAAAATACTTGTCCATATTTCCAGATGTGTGTTATTTATTGTCTACATTATGAGAGAGCCTAGGATTCCATGCCATGGTCAGGATGTTAGTCTCCAAAATACACTTGTAAAGTTTCTGGCCAAGGTGATTTTAAATGGCTCTTAAGCTATATAAGGTGCAGAAAATTGGATTAATAATGGAACCATACAGAAATACATTGCTATTTGGAAATGCCAGACATGGTTATATCTAATGAAGTGCAGGTGATGTTAAAATAATGGATTATTTAAGGTAAGAGAAAGGTAATGGAAACAAAAATGATGACAGAACTTAAAGCTTCTCCTTAGTTACTTCATATTATTAGAGCCATTCTTAATAAAAGAAATCATTCATATAACCTGAGGTCTGTGATTTCACAGTGGAGACCAAAAGGATATCACTTTCACAGTCTCCGTCCATACCTCATGGTTAGTTAGTGGGAGATAATTCTATTATTTCCCTAGTGTATGGAATTCTTGAAATTTTTTTCTGCATTTGTGAAAATGACATCACTTTGCTCCCAAGAAACAAAACAAATTATACAATTTCTTCTTACAAATATGCAGACTTTTACAAAGAAGTTCTTTCCAGACATAACTAAAGTATGTATCTAAAGATTTACTCTTCATTGCCATGTCATCATCTTCCAGTAACACTGGACCAAGGTTAAGTTTCATTAAATGAGAAGTAGAGCTTTGCTTGTTTTTCTGTTCCTCTTTTTCCTGAGAGTGTCCTCTGTTTTAATTAGTCCCGCACATATATTATTAATGTACATCTTTCATTTAATGTCAGATTTCATGAACTATGCATTAGATGAGCAATTTTTCTTTTAGAATAAATCCACAGAAATTCTGAAAGAAATAAACAGTTTTAAGCTTTCCTGGATGCAATCTCAGTACACATTTATTTAGCAATTCTACAATTTCTATTAGTAGAGAACCCATCAAAATAACATGAAATGAAATAAAATGAAATGAAATGAAATGACCACCAAAACCTTCTGGAAAGACTGCTTGATCTGAAACATTGTCTGCATTTTCTTCCAAATACAGTTTATCTGAATTTTATTTTCTGATTTTTTTAATCCAGACATCACTTGTTGGATTCTGAACATCAGTTTTAATTGACTCCTTTAGCCATTTCATACCATGTTGAGTCTAACAAGATGTCTTCCAAACTGTTACATAGCCTTTTTACTTTAAGTCAAAAGACATATAGGAAAAATCATATGCATGATATCTACAGAAAAGATAGTGGTGCTTTCTGAAATGGTTATTTTCATAAATCATTAATGTATATTTTATTGAAGATAACATGAAAACACAGATACTTGGACTTAGGCAAGGGATTCATATGCCTTAGACTCAGTGTCTGATATGTCTATTGGTAAACATTTAAAGAATTAAAGCAGAGGACAAGTAGACAGGGAAAATTCCTAAGCAGTTTTGTCACTTCTAAAAATCCACAATAAAAGTTCCCTGAGAGCAATGATTGTATTCACAATGAACTACTTATGCATTTATACTTTTCTCATGTCATCCAGAGCCTTGAGTTCCACAACTGCACATGGCATGAAAAAGGATATTATTATGTGTGAAGTAAACAAAGTGTTCAAATATTTTATTTTGTTTCTTTTTTTGTCCTTTTGTTACTGGAATTTGTGAGCAAATATTCTTTATTCACCCTTTTAAATCTTTAATGATTTTACTTTCATCTTTCATATCTCACCTTAGATCATCCTCTTCATGATTCTACCTTTTTTCTAGTTCTAAGATACCTTGTTAGAGGGGAGTTGATCAGAACTACAATGGTATTCAAGACAGAAGCAAATTATATAATAGGCAGTAGCAGCTTGATGGTATTTTTATTTCCAGTTTCTTTCCTAACCGTTTCTAATGTCTCTTACCCATTTTGACTGCTTTATGAATGGATCTGACACATTTAGAGACTCCACAGTAGCTCCAGTATCTTTTTCTCCTGAGCAGTGATAAGGAACTTAGAGTTCTCTAACTGTTTTCCTGATTTAGTCCTGATTACAGATACTAAATTTAGGTTTTCTTTTCCTTCCTACATTTTCTCTAGACTAAGATGAGAAATGCACTGACACAAATTTATGCAGTATCACAGAGGATCCCATCTCTTTGTTGACTCAATCCATTTGGTAAATGTCTTCTGTTAACTTTTAATAACTTTTTAATTGAATTTGTTTAACCTTTTATGGGTCTTAAATCAGAGTATGTTTTGTTTGGATAATAAACTATAATATTATAAATATTTCTTTTTTTTTCTCCATGTTTGCCTAAAGTAGTCTTCACCCACTGAGCTAAATCTTAAGGGTAGAGCAGCTGTGAGATATACTAAATGCATACTAATGCATTACTGTATTAGACTGTTAAAGTGAAAAATACATATAAATTTGTGTGCATACATATATTGATGTATATATATAGAGATATGATAGAGCTATACAATGGAACCATGGTTTTATTTATGTAGTTTGCAGTTAAGTCTCTACTCATTTCTGAGGATAAATTTACCTCTAAACAAGAGTATGACACACAGGAGAAATGGCAGGCTAACCAAACAGGTAATTATCAGGGCAGAATTTTCTTATTTTGAATTATGTGTTTGAATACCAACATTTCATTCATATCAGGATAGAATAAAATTTACTGTGTTTTGTCAGACAAAGGGCCTGAAGGCCAGACTAGGAGGTTTTATTACAAAAACATATTTTGCTATGTCAAACTCATAATAGCATACACAGATGCCTTGGAATGATAACCTTCAAATCTATGTTTTAGCACTTGTTTGTGCACAGACACACATTAGGATCACACATTTGTTACTGACCAGTTCTATTTATTTTCTTGGTATAATTTAGAGTGGACTGAACTCTAAATGGGTGTAAACAGTAGAAAGCAATGCATAAGAACAGGATATGATGTGTGCACAGAGGGTATAGGGACTGCACAGTATTTTATTTGTGTTTCAGGTCAATAAGTTATTGCAATTAAAACTAGATATTAAAGAAATGCATAAGATCAGAATGTTTTCTGACTGCATATGTGACTATATCACCGTGCTTTTAAAATCTGGAGATACACCATACAGTCAATTATATGGTCATATATTTATCTGGATACAAAGTCTTAGTCACAAACCTGAAGACTGTGTTATCTAGGGTGGTATTTTTAACTGATAGGAAAACCAGATATTTGTTCAACACCTTTGTAAAACATATAATGACAATTGATTGGACAGACTTTTAGAGAAAAACTTGTATTAAGATATATAACACCACTGAAATGTTTAGCAAAATCAAGTTGAAATTATTGCAGGAAAATGATGTAAAATAAGGGAAACTTCCAGTAAATAAATCCGAGATTAAAGTAATAATTTGGTTTAATTTTTAATTTCTTTGTAGTATTTTCTCTACTGAGGTACACTATTTAAAGTCAAAATCAAATGTGATATTTTAAATTTTAAAACGATAAACTTCAGTAGATCTTAAAATTCGTATGATAACTTTCTTCACTAAAATTAAAATTAATTTTTAAACCCTTTTTTTGGGGAGCTAAACTTCGAAAAACCAACATTCTTTACAAGTCAGAAAATAGTCCTCTATGGAAAACAGTTTACAGAGAAAAATTAAGTTATGACCATTTGTTATCTGTCCCAGAAGGTCAATGTCATGGCATAGGCTGCATTCATATTCATATGGCCAAACTGTCTTCAGAAGAGGCTTCCTTGTCTGCCCTGAGCCATGACTGGGTATTTCTAAGAGTATTGCTATGTTGTAGTCTAAAACTTTGTGAGAGATCACATTGGTGCTTTAAATGGCATGGATGTTGTGCTATTGATTAGCTTAAATCACCCGTGTAGGTATAGCTGCAACATCTTGATGAGGTGCCAGTATATCGGAGTTATGGATTAAAAAATCCAGCTGCCAAGAGAACAGAGTGTCACGGAAAAACCTGGAAGTTTGCTGTGGACTCCATTTTGACCAGAGTGCCATAATCGGAAGGTAAGATCTACTAATTTATATATGTAATGTCTGCGTGATATATTAACACAATATATAGAAATAATTGTATTTTACATTAAGTATCTGGAGGGAACAGTAGAGGGGATTTATAATCTCTTATCAAAGTAAACGTGTACATTCTCAGCACCCTTTTTAGGAGACCATGACAGTCTGGACAGTTTACAAAATATTTTGCAAACTTCTGATCACAAGATAAAAGAAATTGCAAGGCCACACAAGAAGGGAGGCAGACAGCACAACACCTTGCACTTTGCTTCCACAAAATGTACTGCAAAGTCCGTAAATAAATGTAACTATGAAAGTATTAAACATCTAAGCAGCTTCTTTAGAGAGATTACCTGATTCTTATTTTGACTCAGAAAAGAAGAAAAGACCATTTGCTCACATTTAAGCAGGTGTTTAACTTGAGTGAATACTAAATGTTTATTAACACTGAGGAAGCCATGATTCATGCTCCTGGGCAAAAGAAATAATTTAGAAATATTCTTCATCACATTTCAGTTTAAAAATACTTGATAAAAGGGAAGTGGAGTAACTTGAGTTGGGATATTGATGTTATGTTGAATTTGAATGGCAGACTGAAAGTCATGACTTAGTTGAAAATTCTGTCTACCTGTCACCCTTGATGGTAGGTATAAGGGGCTTGGTTTAACCCGAGATCGCCTTGCAGCTCTTACATAGGATGCATTGTGTAGCTTCCCAGCCAGACGACGCCAAAGCCACACACTTTGACATGCTGATAACAGCCTTTCAAATAGCCACACACACCCAGAGACAAACACACTCACAAAGAGCGCTGCCTGCATCTCACTCTCTGCTTTCAAAAAGCAAAAGAGGGGCAGTAACTTTGGTCAACGACTTTAACACAAAGAATTAGAAATATAAAATGAGATGCTGACAGAAGTATGACTTCCTCTAAGGAGATGATACAGGATTAACTAGATATCACTGCTCCAACAAAGGTATCTACTTCAGTCGGTCTTCCTTCTAGAAGAACACGTATTTTAATCGGCTTAGATTTTTTCCTTCTTTCCATTAATAATTCCTGATAAATACTAAAGCGGAAACTGGGTCATATTAAAATTACTTGTATTGCTTAACCTTCCCATTATTGTAAAGTTGTGATTCCAGGTTTTCTGATTGGTTTCACAAACTGCTAACAGTTGATTGCTGCCTGAAGGGCTTGATGTATTTTGGTTGGAACACAAAAGCAGGGATAATGTTGCCAGAATCGCTGTGACACATCACCGAGAGGAATGTAGGAGTGAATTTCTCACAACAATAAAGCCCCAAGGAAGAAGATTGAGATAAAAGACAGCGGAATTTTCGTGACGTGCTCCACTGAAAACCGTCATTTTTTTTTTTTCTTCATGTTACGCGTGGGGACAAAATACAGAACCACAGACGAAATCAGAAACTTTTGCGACTGTTTCCACAGATCTAAAAGTATCTATAGCCACAGACTTCAACAAAGGCATTTCCTCGGCTCCAGAGGGAATCACACAACACGAGTAAAATCTAATTTTTCAATCTTATTATTAACATACCTGTGCATGCTTGGGACTTAAGGGGCCACGTTCAGAAAATGGCTAGACTACTCAGTCCCATTACAATATTAGTAGGAATAAAAACATTTATGAAAGAATAGTATCACTGTAACAATATTTGTTTTCTAGACATAAAATAGGTGGAGATAAAACAAATATATAATATACACATATATGTGATATAAACAGAAATTATTTATGATAAAAGATTGTCATACTTCAGTATTATTTTCTCTCATTGCCTGTTTTATAGTGAGACCAAGTTCTAGAAACCATGGGAATGCGGTGTGAGAAAAAAAAAATAAAAGAAAAAAGAAACCCCAAATTTATTACAAATCATATTTAAGATTGTGAGCACACCTTTGCCTCAGCCAGCTGGATTGGATCGGTGTTCACCAATCGTGGTAGCTGCAGGATTTACTATACTATTTGAAAATCTATGTTTTCTTGTTTAAATTGATATATTGAGCTATACTATAGAACAAGAATCTAAAATTAAAAGAATGATTTTGGTACATGCTTTTTCACATTTTACTTCTTAGGTTTGTGTCCTCATCATTTCTTTCTCCTCTCTTCTCAACTGCAGTCTGCTAGAATGACTTTTTCTTTCTGCTAAATACATTTTTTAATTAGTGGCATTATTTCATTTCAGAGTTGGCATTATCCAAGAACTGGAGTATGGGAAGTGAAAATTTGATTCCTGTTGAGTGTGCCTGAATTGAACTGTGCAGTTTTGTATACCTGAGCTACTCTGACACAACCCAAGCAGTGTAACAATGTCTACGCGTTGCTGCTCCAAGGCTAATTAGCTTAATTACTTGCAGAGACCAGGTACAACAGCTGTGTAGTGTATACAAGTTTTTTTTAATATGTGGAAACTTGATACCACCCTTTTTTGAGGCTGGAACTTCAAAATGTCATACTCAGTGATGATTTTTCAAGAATTAACATTTCTGTCTCATTAAATATAGTGTTTATTTTTGTGGCTCTTGTCTTAGAAGAAGAGGGAACATGGGACATATTTATCCAAGATAAAGTGATATTCAGGATAATATCACCACATGACCCTGAAATATGCAGTACACCTGTATCAAACAACTCAGGACTAGCCTGGGTATCACTAACACTAAATGAAGTTTCCCACACCCTGAAACACTCTCTGTTATCACCCAAGAGAAGATGGATGTATCTTCTCAAGGTGGGTAGCAAGTTCATGTTGGATCTGGGAGAGAGCCTGGCTCCTAAACTCAAATTCTGACTCATGAAATGAGCTACACATTATCAAAACATTTAGAAGCAAAATAAACAGCTGTGAAAAATTACTGATTATACTCTTAAACCAGATGGCTAAAGTATCCCACTCTTCCTTCTGCTGTCAGTGACACTCAGATTAATGACCATATTTATTAAGAAACAAATTTCTATTCCTGGAAAATCATTATAGAAGATGTAGAATAGCATTTTTAATTAATTGTGTATCACCAAATATGGTATTGTTTTCCATGAACTAAAAAAAAGGTGATATTTTCACTTTTTTAAAGTGATTTTTTAAATATATTAATATACCATTCTGTTACCTTCTTTTTGTATTTGAGAATAGAGGACTTATCTTGCTTTCCTCAACAACAGAGTTCAGAATTCAAAATAATTTATAGTGTTTGACAGAATTTTTTACAGGAATGTCAGAATGAATCATCATCAAGTAATGTGAAAAGTGACTTTGGAATAGGAATTTGATTTTAGAAGCATAAAGTATTCACATTTACTTCTCAGTATCAAGCTGAGTGAAAAGAGACCTTTAGACTGAAGTGACTGTTAAATACTCCCGGAAAGAGGCCAATAATACTCCAGTCTAAAAGTACCTTTACTTTTAATTGATTAATTATTGGTAATTGATTTTGTGATTGTTGCATGTATTTAGTAGTTTTTTTCCTCAGCTAGTATTCCTCCATTAATTGTTTCTATTTATACCTTTTAAGAGCCATGAATTACTTTTTTTTTTTCTTTTTTTGCCTCAAAATGAAAGACCTAGCTTAACAGTACATGTGAATATTACAGCTTGATTACCATTGGCCCATGACCATTGATAGGACTGAACAGCATTTTTGTTTCTTCAGCCACCTAGTTACACCTTGGAACTGTTGGGAAGAGGGGTAAATATAGCAGAGGTAGAGAAGGATAAGAAAGGGAGAGAGGAAGGACAAAAGTGAATAGATGTTTGATAGTGTACTGTGGTGAACAAATCTGCAATCAGCTTTGATGGTGGACATGTGTGGACGTCTTATTTTGCCCACTTCAGAAGCACATAAAATCTGTCTAGTGCATTTACCCTCTCTCTCCATGCACTGGCTTCTGCTCATACATGAATGTATGAATGGGAGCAGCAGCCTTTTTGTGACTTTTTTCCTTCAGCACCTTCATTAGCTACACAGAGAAATCAGATTTTTTTTGCACTCCATTTTCTCTAGACAGCAGAAATAAAATGCAAATGAGACTAGATAGGAGCAGTGAGTCCTAAGATTATATCAGTTTCCTATTTCTTCACCAAACATCATGGTTTCAGTACTATTAGACAAAAGGCTGGTTTATGTCAGCTTCTCATTGTTCTCAGGAATTATTTTTTGCCTCTTACATTATGTAATAGGACTATGCTATGAATTTGTGCAGAGGCCTATACGAGTCTGATACCAAAAATACACCCTAACTGTAGGAATCACTGTGTGACTATGAGTCATATTTTTTCTTCATCCCACTGCTTTCTGTTGCCTGTTTTCAGGCGTGGCAACCTGGTTCAGAAAACACGCAGCTACTGCCCAATAACCACGCGGTCCATCAGCACCTGACACCAGCGTGGTGGGTGGCAAAATGGCGTTTATTGGTGAGCAACACGGCACTTTATAACCTGGGTTTACAACATCACTTCCGTCTGCTTGCATCATAACTAAGCGCTGCTGGCTATCAGGCTATCAGGAGAGGGGTCCTAGCTTTCCGTACATCGCGATATCTTCCGTCCGCCAGGCCCTAGCCAGCAACAGCTTTCCTTAAAGGAAATGCCACAATAATTTTTGATTGTATGTGTTATACAGCTAATGACAATTTATTATTGCTGACTAGTTAAAGATAAGGAAATCTATAACAAAGATTCAGTCATTCATCCATGTCTGGGTGTACACCCAGGCATTACACCCAGACATTACATACACAAATGCAAAATGTAACTATATAATATAACAATAGAAGCTAACTGCATCACAACAGTTGATATCATCCGTAGATGCACCACATAGATTCACCTAGATATATCATCCAAAAAAAATATATACTTTATCAATTCATACCTGCTTTTCTAGTAGGTTTTTCACAGAATCACAGAATATCAGGAGTGGGAAGGGACCTCAAAAGATCATCCAGTCCAACCCCCCTGCTAGAGCAGGATCACTTATACCAGTTCACAGGAACACATCCAGGCAGGTTTTGAATATCTCTAGAGAGGGAAACTCCACAACCCCCCTGGGCAGTCTGTTCCAGTGTCTGTCACCCTTACTGTGAAAAAGTTCCTCCTCATGTTTACATGGAACTTCCTATGCCTCAGCTTCCACCCATTGCCCCTTGTCCTATCATCAGGCATCACCGAGAAGAGCCTGGCTCCATCCTCCTGGCACTCACCCTTTATGTATTTATAAACATTGATGAGGTCACTGCTCAGTCTCTCTTTCTCCAAGCTAAAGAGCCCCAACTCCCTCCTTCTTTCGTCATAAGAGAGATGCTCCACTCCATCATCTTTGTGGCTCTACTCTGGACTCTCTCAAGCAATTCTATGTCCCTCTTGAACTGGGGGGACAGAACTGGACACAGTACTCCAAATGTGGCCTTACCAGGGCAGAGTAGTGGGGCAGGAGAACCTCTCTAGACCTACTAGCCACAGCTCTTTTAATACACCCCAGAATGCCATTATCCCTCTTGGCCACAAGAGCACATTGTTGGCTCATGGTCAGCCTCCCATCAACCAGGACCCCCAGATCCTTTTTCCCTTCGCTGCCTTCCAACAGATCAGTTCCCAACCTATACTGATAGCTGGGGTTGTTCTTTCCCAGATGCAAGACTTTACTGATTAATATACTGAACATGACGTAGGAGAATTTATTCTTAAAGCAAGGAATAGTCACATGGGTAGCTTACAGATCTGTTACATCATTAATTTAAAATAA
>JANHFX010016130.1:4680-21596 GCA_027560015.1 Chloroceryle amazona
CCCCAAAAAGATAGTTGTTGAAATTTCAAGATTTATACACAGTCAGACTTAGCTCAACATCTGCTGGAAAGTCAGTTGTAACTGTGATCTCTAAAGTTTTGCCCCATTTCCTGCAAATTGCAAGCCAGACAAATCCTACAGTAGTATCCTGAAGAGTCCTGCAATATCCAACTTCTACTCCAGAGTTTGAAGGAGTTACTCAGAGAGACACTGTGCTTTTGTAGCCCAGGCAACTGTAAAGAGTCCTTTCGATGCTCTTGTCACAGGTCAATAAGCATGAAGGCTTGGTATATTATGGTCTCAGTGGTTGTTAGGCTGGATGTTGATTACTCTAACAAGTTAAACTTCTCTCTGGCTATCATTAGATATAATGCAGCCTAGAAGTGATAACAAGGTAGGTCTTTGTGGCTGAAGCACCCTCCTTGCTACAGTTATAGAAAGATAACACTATCATCAGCTGAGGTTGGAAAATCTGAGGAAGTACTAAACCAAGTAGAACTTAACATTGGAAAAGAATCTGCTGAGGATGATTATGATCTATACTTTTAAAAATTGTATGTTCCTTTAACATGAGGAAAATATAAATTTTTCATGCTGCTGTAGAACTTACTGGACAGGATGTTGCGAAGGCAAAAGGAAGAAATTAATCAGTTTGTTGAATGACTGAATTAATCATTCAGTGTTAAAAACAGGATTCTGGGAAAGATTAATCTGACCCTGGATGTTGGGCTTATGTTCCTGTGCTTCAGATCACTACCATCATTTGAGAAGACGTCATCAAAAAGAGAGGGGTCCTACATACTTGACAATAAGATAGATCAGCATTCGCCTTCAAGGGACAGTACACCTCAAAATGAATACAGCACCCTGCCATTTTAGTGCCAGTCAGTACTTGTGTTTAAAAGAGATGTGAGATTGGAATGGCTTCTACTGTGCAAAATGGAGCCTTAAATCAAGTATGTCAAGTGTATATTACCCAGCTCTTCTCAGCTGATGGTGTGCTAAAGGACTAGCAGTTCTTCAAAGTCCTTTGCTAACCACCATCATTTCTTTCACATTTTTACAGCTGCAGCTGTCATCCTTGTAAGCACCCTACAATATCTACCAGACACCCCCCGTACTACCCTGAGCTAAAAGCTGCAGCAATAAAGATTCCTGTACCGGTAGTTTGCCAGTAACAGGTTCATCACTGCTTACTCATGGGAGGGCTGGACATTATTGGGTTAAATGTACATTCTGTAACTTCATGTCAATACATGTTAATTTACTTTCATTCTGTATGAATTTATGTCACTCAATTACAGAAGTAAAACAGGCTTTGGTAAAAAAAAAAAAAAAAAAAAGAGCATTGGGACAGCAGCTATCAAAAGACACACAGACTATATCTGTGCCTTGTAGATTTTTCTACTGTAAAAGCAAGCTTCAATTAGCTCAGCATGATATTCAGGTCATAACTGTCATAATGCAAGAATGAATAATTTTCCATTTGAGGAGAGAGGGTAACAAAAAGTGGCTATAAGCAGTGACGTAAGTTCAACTTTTTGATATATCGAGAAAGAGTTTCATTTGAATTGTTTAGGTTTCAATCAGCTTTATTACTTTATTAATCAGACTAAATCAAAGTTATTACTCTGTCTTTTTAATCACTGCAGTTCTCTTGGTACCTGTTGAGGAGCCAGCGTGGGAAGGAGAAGGGTGATAATTACCATAAATTTATTTCAGTCACAGTGAGTTCTGAAATTATGCAAATCATGTTGCCATTCTCTTAAAACTGGAATTCCCAATGCTTCAAGAAATAGTGTCCCTGTATCACTGCTGCAGGACTGTATGAGAACACTTTATACCACACTGAATCTTATACCACTTGGTACCAGTGATCGTTCAGCATTTCTCTGTACACTGCAGAGGGAAGGGGGATGCTGTGTAATTGAGAATTAAACCCAGGGTTTCCCTTTGTGGGGTCTAGCAGAAAATTTCTCCTTCAGTATTCAGAAAAACTCATCTTGCACTGAGGTGATTCACCTGTCACTTGTGATTAATTTCGCATTCTGTCCAATGTCTCACTTTGATTATTAATGATAATGTTTTGATTGATGGCTGATGTCTGCTAAATACTCTGTTGCCAAACAGGCAACAACACTCTTGTTCAAACAGATACATTGTGGAGTGGACCAGCTCAACAGGCAGGTGAGCCCATATCTTCTTGGGCAAGGGCTTGAATCCAGCTCATGCTAGGATCTTTACCTCTCAGCAGATATATCTTTGGTGGTGCCTTTGGAATGGACTACAAATTCTGCACAATAAGCTGGAAAGAGAATCACAAAATTGCTCATCTTGAAAGTCAGCCTGTGTGGTGAAGTCCGTGGAATACCAGACCAAGGAAATAGCTGATAGGCTTCTCTTTGCTCCCTGAAACACCCCAGCATTGTCACCAGTGAATAGATGACACGTGCTAATTTTCCCACCACAAGACACTGGTGGGACCAGACATTGTAATTTTAGCGTATGTTAACTGAGGCGAGGTCAACCCTCAGCTGCAGGGAAGGGAGGGGAGAAAGCTTAAAGTGCTGACCTCATTTAACTACTTTGCTGAAAAAACAACAGGTGTCTTCTTTCCAATCAGATTTTACAGAAGATCATTATCACTCATTAATTATATCACTATTAATAAATAAAATATGTTTTAAAGGTTCCTGTCCTAACACTAACCTATCTTACTATTGCTTCTGCTTATCTTTGATGTTCATTACACATATTACTTTAAGTTTTACAAAATAGCCTAGAAGTGTAAACTGGGTCATACTTAGGCATTGTACAACATACACAGAGTAAACAACGTACGTGCCCCAAACAACTTGCAATCTAAAAGGCAAGATGCAACAGGTGGGTGAAGCAAAGAAGCAGGTGGGAGTGGGGAAATTGTAATGATAGGATGTGTTAACACTTGTACAGTTCATAGATGAATCATCAAAATAGTTGAGCTAGAACTGTCTTTCCTTTCTGTCACATCAGACAAATGCTGGAATTATCATGCAGTTTTGTTTTGGGTTTTATTCAGGCAAAAAGTCCTGTACGCTTCAAAAGTGGATTGATTTAAGTAAGATCTAAGCCTGTTCAAGGAACCAAAAATGGGACACTTGAAACAGATAGGCAAGTCCAAAAGCAGATTTCCAGACCTGCCTAATTCATCTGCCTCCATACAAGGAGTCTTACTACCAATTAATTATTTAACATCAATTCAGTGAAGAGCTATGCATTGATCTAAAGTGTGAACCGTAAGCTATGGTGAAAACCCAAATCACAGCAACACTTAGAGGACAGGGCATATAAGTATTCATATTTGCCTGATAATCAGACATACCTCAATTTCATTAATTATTGCTGCTGATTTCCCAGGCATTGAGGAGAAAAATTCAAAGTGACCAGGAAGCAGAGACAAGGATTGTAATGAATCCAGGGGACTGAAAATCTGGTGGAATAGCAGGGTGAAGGAAAGGAAGCCTTTGCAACTGAAGGACCTCTAAGGGGAAGGGGTACTTCAGGATTCTAAGAACCCGGAAGGAGTCTGACAAAGGGAATGCATGGATGCCAAAATATGTCTCTGCAGATACATATTTGACTTATACAGGAAAGCTTTGGTGGTATCCTATCTTTTCTCAGCATGTAAAAAGAATCTCAGTGCCCGCATCTCTCCTCACACCAAGCAGCAGAACACAATGACCCTTGAGTGGACAGGACCATCCTGATGATAGTATCTTTTGTAGTTATTGAACAACTGTCTAAAAGCCAAAACTCCCCAGTTTTTTAACCCCGACTAGTGTACCGCTCTCCTTATGATGGAACATCACATCTTGGTGTAGTTAATCCCATAACACTGGACAATTTTTATTGCACCAAGTCTATGATTCAAGATCTAAAAGGAAATAAAGCAAATTTCACTTTGACACAGTTACAGGGTGAATTGTCCAGCTCATGTTCTGCCCAAGGTAAGTCATCAGTGAGTAGTTTTTTCACACTTTGCAACATAGGAATAAAATTTGTTCCCATAAAAGAAGATTAAACTTCAACGACTCCTGTTGCATTATCCATGAAGCAAAAGCTAATGCTTGTTTCCGTGTTTTGTGTTCTACAACTCTGAGTTCACAAGCAATGTCTAGAAAATAAACCTGTGAGAAATGCCTAAATTAAACCTTAACACATCCCAGGGTAATAGTTACAGTGGGGAATGGGGGAGAATTTGGACAGGAATTAACATGAAGACCCCTTGAGACAATAGACTTAGCTGCAGCCCAGAACAGCCTTCCCCAGCAGAGAAATCTCCATCATATTGTTTAGTCAAAACCCTTTTAATTATGCTGTGGTGGATGATGTCTGTGGGAATAGAATGCCCCATCTTCAGGTTTTCCTCTTTCATAAAGACCATGTCCCATGTGAGAAAACTGGAGGTTTGTGGGTATGCATGTAATGAATGGTAGACAAATTAGCATTAAAAAAATTAGTACCCCAAATCTCTCAGTGAACCACAGAAACACACAGATGCTTTTTAATAAACAGGTCTTTTGTACTTAGGCATTGCTGTAGAAGGAAACTACACATGTCATCAGAAATTATAAATGCAGTGTTCAGAAATGGGTTGTAAGATTTGAGATAATTTTTGCATCGCAGAGGAAAAAAATTCTTTGAAACTAAGCCACAACTTAGTCTTACCCTGATATTCATATTTTATCGACCATCTCACTTGACGTACATGTTTTTGCTTGGGATTTTGACAAAGATAGTTATCATTTTTGCAGCAGGCTTTGTAGACCTTAGTGGGTTTAATCTCAGTTTGACATCTTGTGCATTGAGCACATCTTTCTGGCTTTGGGTCTGAATGATCATGTGTTTCGGAAGCAAAGCTCTAAACAGAGTGGATATTTTGGGGCCAAATTAAGCTGTATTAATACTTAAAGGTTAACCTGAAGTTTGTCTGGAGAGTTTTAGAGAAACAAGGCAGTTAAATTCTATTGCATTATACAATGAAACTACTGTCATTTGGGAGACTATTGGTAAGATTTCACTGTTGTACTTCAGATTTCAAGAGTTAAATTCCAAATATCTCAAAAGAATGGGGTATGTTGGTAAAGCCTTGTAATGTCCCAAGGAGGTAAGAAGTGCACTGGTGTCTTTTCAGAGCTGCCAAAAATACTGGTTGTGTGTCACAAACAGGGAAAAACAGGAGAAAAAAAGGAGAAAACCAGGAGAAAAACAGGAAAAAAAGGATAAATCATTGTACCTGTTGTACAGGTGGATAAACAGAAGGAAGGAAAGCTAAAAATGTTGTCACAGTAAAGTAAGGAAAAAGTAAAAACATGCAACAAGAGCTTATTAGTAATTAAACTGGAAAAGTTGAATGAACATTTTACACTGCTCCCTGGGAGAGTCTGAAGGACTTTTTGATCCCACATGAGAAATGCTCAAGTGAAATGTACTTAATTTCCCTAAAGACATCTCAGATATGCTTCTAGAGGGAGGACAGACACTGGATCACTGAGGTGAGCTGTGGTAACAGTCTTGTGCTCTCTGGGTATTAAACCATGGCTTGGAGAGGATGTAGTATCCCCTCATTCTCCAAGTCAATCCCAGTGTCTCTAGAGACAGTTTTCAGTGCCTTTTGTTTTCAGGGTTGGGGATCAGGCTGCCTGCACTAAGCAGTGCCTCAGAAAGGTTCACATCTTGTCCTCTTCCTTCCCCACAGATATTTACAGCAGCTATGAGTACAAAAACCTGTAGCCCAAAAACCGCTCCAGTTTACCTGCCACTGAACTCAGTGGCGATGGAAGGTACTGAGCACCAGACAGGCATCTCTGAGAGTCAAGACGACCTCTGTAATCAGGCTGAGCACAAGCAACATAAGGGAACAGTGCCCTGAATTTGAGGCCTTGGGTATTAAAGGGGATATTTAGAGTTGTTCTAAACACATCAGAGGAAAATACATTTGTTCAATGTAGTGAAAAATTAAAAGCTAACAGGTGCTAACCAAACCAAAAGTGAGTCTGCCTTTGAAAGTCAAATATTCTGTCTGGAAACTGAAGAAAGAAGACATTTTTTTTTGAAAAAAGGCACTTTTTTTTAGGGAAAAAAAAAACCTTCTCTTTTTCTTTTTTCTTTTTTTCTTTTCGTTACCTTTTAAATAAAAGAAGGTATTTCCCTTTAAATACATGCTTAACTCTAAGCATGTTTTCACATCCGAGCTTTTATTTTTTTACAGGATAATTTTAGCTAAGTTGCAACTCTAGAAAATAGTTCATAGATGTGTAAGTCCTAAAGCCAAAAGAGACAATTAAAATCAGAAGGCTTCACTTTTTTTCAGGGTGTGGTCTCACACCTCTCAACACTTTCACCATAACCTTTAGATGAACTCTAGCCTGGACAGCAAATCCTCTTGACCTTTCTGTACATAAAATTTGTCACATGGCCAAGGCCACCTGATGTAGGGCAGGGAGGTACAGCTGGAAGGTGACAACTGCTCCCAAGGATCCCACCTCTCCCTCCACTGTGGGATGGGGCTGGGACAGATGAGTTGGTGTTGGTGCATCCTGGGACACCTTACTCTCAACAATCCTGGCAAAATCCTTGTTTTCGTAGCTTAGACAAAACCCATACATCAGAAAACTTATAAATAAAGGGCCTGCTTTCAAGTGCACGCATCCCAAGCTCATAGCAAGGACTTTCCCAAAGACTTTCAGGAGATTTCTGTGAGATACATAGCAATGAAAGAAGTACCTGTATGGTAGCTATTTATATTTCCAATGCAAAACAGCCTCCATATATTCTGGCTATATCAGGATTAAAACTCTCAGACATAAGCTTTGTCAAGTGCAGGGAAAAGCATAAATGACTGTGGATTCATATTCTTTTAGGCTGGTAAAGTTATAACTATGTAATATGAACGCAGGCTCTTTAGGGTAGTTCAGAGCTAACCTGGAACCCTTCCAGCCTGCACCAAAGGATTTAATGGCATAGTTTTTATTTTCTGCTTAATGCAGTGTACCATTAATTGAAGGTAATTGTCAAGAGGAGACTGGCTTTCAAAAACTACATAGCCCTCAACTGTTCTGGTGCAGAATGGATGCCCTGAGTTTAGGATCACATTTCTCCTGTGCTCTACATTACATTTGTCTTGTCACACAATTGTGTGATTGTATTCAACTAAATAGTTATTCCGTGCTATTACGGCATTTCAAAATAGGGACTCAAGTAACATTGCAGGGAAAGACAGAGAGAGAGGGAGAGCCAGGTTTGTACTGGGACGAGGACTTGTCTGCTTGAGCTAAACAAAACCCTGAAAGGTATTGCAGGTCTGAAGCATTTAATGGAGCAGCTCATTTGTTTTGCTGAAGAAGAAAGCCTTGCAGAGCAAGAGGAGCAGCTTGTGGCAGAGCAAATTAAAGGGAAGAATTAGCTTGTCAGTGAAGACCTTCAGCAGTCACAAAATGTGCTGTGTGACTTGGCAGTGCCTTTCTGCTCCCAGGATGACATGTGAGCATGGACTGCTTCTCTGAGTCCTCTGCTTTTCTTTTCAGGAGGACAAGAGAATATCATGGTGATCTGCACCGTGTTCTCCAGCTCGGACAGTCAGAAGACCAGGACTGCAGGACACTGGGCCACATAGATACAAAGTTGACTTATTGACCCCAATACTACTGCTGTGCATGAAGGAATTACCATAATTTTCTTAACTGGCATAATATTGCAATTTATTATCTCTGCTGCAGCAATTCCCAGGAATCTGACATGATCCATGAACAACATCATGCCAGTCACTGCACAAAGAAAGAGAAAAGCCCTTGCCCCGGTCTGAAGGCCATTTGTATCTCAGGGTGTAACTTGGCCCCAGACCTAGAACTTAATTAGCGTTGATGTTGATGAGGTATGAGGGAGAATGGAATCTGGTCCATCCTTCCACAGCTGCACTGGCTTTGCAATGCGAAAAACCAAGATGAGCCAAAAGTGATTAAGAAATTATTTCTGAAACTGGAGTCAGCATATGTAACCACAGTTAGACAACAGGGATCAGAAGATCTGCAATGTAAGGAGGTTTGTCTTACATAGCTACTTTAAAAGTAAAGTTCCCCTGTGAAAGTCCCTCCTGATTTTATCAGCAAATTTATCAGCAGCATCAGCTGAGAGGCCAGGGAGCATGACCAGCCACGAAGGAAGATTTGCTCGCGTCTCTTTTTTCTTAGAAATCATTTATTTGGGTTCTGTAAAAAATGTTTTGTTTCTAAGAGGCATTCTTTGGATGATTATGGGGATAATCATTTGATTACAGATAGAAAAAATGCACCTGCTCTAGCAGAAATGCCACATACCATAAATTAAAAAAAATAAATAAATAAAGAGCAATCCCCATCTTAATTCTCACTGTGTGAACTTCATAGGTGGTCTCTGTGCTTATGCATGTACAGGTGGTTAAATCTTGAACAGGATCAAAATGGAAATTCCAGCTGATGTTTTCAAACACTACCTGAGTGAGTACTCTTTTAAAGTCCAAACTTCTTGAACATATAGAGTGTTTGTGTGTGTATCTGTATATATGTATATAATTAGCTTTCAAGGGACTCATATATAGATGCTGCACAGTCTGTAATTCATTAGTGAATAACTTCCCAAAGTTTCCAGCCCACTGATGACAGAAATAATACTTTACCTGGTCAGGGCTATTGGGAATGGAAAGAAAGTTCTTTTATATGTTTTTGAAATGATGAAAAAAGTCAAGTTATGCTGGGTGAAATATAAGACTTCCCCATGGTGTTTTTGTTGTTCCCTTCACTGGACTCATGATCTCACTCTCATTATGAAAACATCTGAAGTGATGTCCCAGGGTTCCCCAAAACCCATTACTGATCAAGTATGGAGAACCTACGCATGAAAACAAAAGACTAAGGCACATTTGCAATCACGCATCTCTCCCAAACACAAGACACTCATTAGCTTCAGAAGGGTTTCAACTGCGTTGTTTGAACTGTTGGACTCAGTGGAGCAGAGCCAGAAACATTTTTCAGATCGTAAAGCCTGCAATCATTTTTATTTTCATTATACCTTCAATGGTCGTATTCACACAGGACACACCATTACTTTGGCCAGATTTGTGCCCTCTCTGTGGGACCAAACTGAAAGTTCAGTGGAGATGCACACAGAGTAGATCTTCTTAAAATCAATAGGAAAGAAGATTCTTGTACGATTCTGTGTGTCCTCACGCACATAGGAAATAACTTTTTGCTTCGTGTGTGTATATTTACATATAAACCTGTCATCTCCAGTATATTTTCTAAACACATCCTGTACTATTCTGAAAACATGTGGGTAAAATTATAGCTTTAAAATTGTTCTGACCAATTCCTCCCATAATACTGAAGATCTGTACATGAAAACAGAAGAGCTCACCTATATAATAAATTATTTAACACAGCCTTATAAATCATCAGAGAATGGAAGAAGTTGAAGTAATTCTGGTCTATGTTTTAATGACTAACAAAAGCAAACCTCCATGTCCTTTGGTGCCCCCCAACCAAAACAAATGGTGCCAACCAGTAGCTTTTAGTAATGTTTACAGTTGACTATCGTTCGGGCTCTTTGGGTGATTAATCGGAGATACAGAAGTAGGTAAACATAGTGCTATTAGCTTGTCTTGACTGTATTCTGATATAGACCCAGCTTTGTATAACCCAAAGGACATGAAACTCTTAAAAGTTCAGTGTTTGGGAATTTAAGTAATTGAGAAAAGTAACAGCTCTAATGCATTTTGCCACTTTCCATGCACTTCTGTGGAATGCATATTGATAGACTGGAAAAATTCTTAGAGAAAAAAAAATTAAGATATTGCACTGAGGAAGAAATAAAGGACAGGAGAAAAAGGGGTTCTTTTATAAGGATAATATCACCATAAGCTTTTATTCCTATAATTAAGGTTGGGGGGGGGGGGGGAAGAGGTAAAATGATTTAGCAAAATGTTGCAGCTCCATTCTGACATCCTTGTCTGCTGGCTGATACATTTATGAGTATATAAAAAATACAGGTTATGGAAATAGGAACTCTCTTGTACATCTTTTTAGATGATTCATTCAATGTTTCTGAAGAAACCGCAATTTATTTGCAGATTATGTAGTTCATTTACGGAATGTTCCCACATTTGTAACCTACCAGCCTCTTTCTCTGAAGAGCAATAATGGAAATGGAAATGTGAAAAGAACCAGTTAAAATCAATGCAGCAGAATCAGAAAAGATGTTAGCAAAAGTACCAAAATAAGAAACAGAGAAAATACACATTTATCAGTTGAGCTGGAAAGAAATAAGTGTGTGGATATAGATAAACATTCCTTTAATTACAGTTCTTTATGAAACAAAGTTGAGACATCTAGAGATGTGTTCTAATATCCCACCTTTGCTGAGGTTTCCTTTCAAGCCAATGTTGTGGCACTTTATAAGTTCACATATGGACTGAACATCTTTCATTCTCTTGGTGTCTGCATGATCAGTCACTGGCAGAGACCTTGACCAGTACATTCAAGAACAGGTCTGGATCTCCAGCTCTACTCTTTGTGACTTTCGAGCAGCCTCTTCAACCATCATCGTCAAGACTTTCCTTGGTAAACTTCATACGCACTGTCTGATTAAACTCTAAACTTTTTGGAATGTCTCTGCCCAACCAAACAGAATTCAGTTTTAACAGACTATTGTCTGGGGCCTCTGGATATTTCCTTAATACAAATAGTATTGTCCTGCAATGGGGAGGGCAAAAAAGTTCTTCACCCTCCATGGCTCCAGGTTATGCCTGTGACCCTGATAAGCATTTAGAAAAGATAAGGTTTCCTTTGACATCTACTGCAGTATATTACTCAGGAAGTATATTTATCACACTGGTAAGCTGAAGAGATTTAAACAAAAAATAAGAAAAATATCAAGATGGAATTGGAACAGAAGAGAAAATAGTGGAATAAAACCAGTATAATGTTATAAATTATAAGTAAATAAATTCCACTCCAGAAATTAACAGTGATCTTACTGGTTTAGGTTAAAGACGGTAGTAAATTATGCTCATACTTGAGTATTTTGCTAGTTGTAACCTAACTTTCTCAATATGGTTGATATAGGGAATATAAGAGAAAAACAATTTCAAGTGCATTGCTGAATTTGAATTGAATGAAGTGTGGGGAAACTGTAGCAATGGAAACACTGACTCAACAACTAAAAAAATCAACAAGACAGACAAAAGTAAATAAATATCTAGATGTAGGGTTTCCGTTTGCTTCATTCTCAGAAAAGACGGAACATTTGTGCTAACAAAATTCTTTGAATTTTGACATGAGATCTATTCTAGGGCTCATTCATAGTCAGCTGGAGTAAGTGGGAACATTTCCACTGGTATTCATAGTCTTTGGGCAAAGACATAACTGGTCAGGTGTGAAAATAGGATTAAGTGTTGCTCAGGAAAAAATTTTGCTGTCTGAGAAAACAACTGACAAAATGGAAAGGCCACCATCTAAGAAAGAATTTAGTTAGCAAAAAAAAAAAACAAACAAAAAAAATCATAACCAAACAAACAACAGCAAAACCCAACAAAACCCAAAAAGCCTCTATATTGTTGTGAAAAATATAAAGGAAAAGGCCTAGGAGAGTTCTTCAAGAGCTCTAAAAGAACAGTAATTAATTCTATGTAGAATTTCCAGTTAGATGTCATTAACAAAGAAAAGAAAAAACACGTGGCATATTTCTGATATTACAGTTGTACTTGAAGAAAAATGGCTATGAACTTGGGCTTGTTCTCAACTTAATGTGGATATATGGCTCCCATTAGTGATAAAAGGAACTTCACATGCATGCCAGAAGGAAATCAATGGCTATTCCAGCTATGAGATCTGGAATGGCCCCTCTGAATCCATGCAACAGCAATAAATACATGAGAAAAATGTCTCTGATATCATTAACTCAAAAATAACAGATTCAAAGTAGCATTTTCTGAGTTTTTAATAATGAGTTGACTTAATAGAGTACCTGAAATGTGTATTTGTCTGTAAGAAGTAGTGCACTGGGAGAGAGAATTGAGGAGTATTATCTCTTTGCATGGGGTTCATGAATTTTTGTTCATGTACCACAACTGTTGCTAAAAATATATTTTTAATGTGATATTGTCCTGGTTTCAGTCAGAATAGAACCAGTTCTGTTCTGTGCTTTCCTGTCCCATTTCAGTCTCTTCTAACTGCAATTTCTGACATTAATGACATATTTTCAAAGACGGTGGCTGCTTCCAGCAGTGGTAACACTCGATGTTTAGAGTTACTGCCATGGATTGATGTGCAGAAAGGCTCTTGCTTACACTTGCTCCTGTGAAGACCAAGTCTTCTCTTCTCCAGACTAAAGAGCCCCAGTTGTCTCAGCCTTCCCTCATAAGGCATGCATTCCAGTCCCTTAATCATCCTTGTAGACCTCCGTTAGACTCTCTCGAGCAGATCCCTGTCTCTCTTGAACTGGGGAGCCCAGAACTGGATGCAATACTCTAGGTGAGGTCTCACCAGTGCAGAGCAGAGGGCGGAGCAGAACCTCCCCATGGAGG
Organism: Chloroceryle amazona; assembly: GCA_027560015.1. Classification (NCBI taxonomy): domain Eukaryota; kingdom Metazoa; phylum Chordata; class Aves; order Coraciiformes; family Cerylidae; genus Chloroceryle; species Chloroceryle amazona. The sequence continues at coordinate 17,276 of JANHFX010016130.1, forward strand.
ACACGCTCTTCTTAATGCACCCCAGGATACCACTGGCCTTCCTGGCCACGAGGGCACATTACTGTTCATTGAAGAGCTTCTTGTCTACCAGAACTCCTAAGTCCTTCTCCACAGGGCTGCTCTCCAGCAGATCACCTCCCAGTCTGTACTGCTGTACTTTATTAGTCTTCCCCAGGTGCAGGACTCTGCACTTATCCTTGTTAAACCTCATTAGGTTCCGCTCTGCACAGATCTCCAGTCCAAGTCTTGCTGGATGGCCGCACAGCCTTCAGGTGTACTTGAGGTAAGAGTATTAAAATCGATGGATTTATATCACATTTCTATGTGATTGGATCCATCATTTACAAATGAGCTGCCTGCTTTCCTCTCATCTTATGAGTGCAAAATATCTAACTTTTTGCTCCCCAGTTGGATGAAACTAAAAAATAAATTACAAACATTTTTTTAATTCAAGTTCAGATTATTTTGAAGTTTCAGAAGAGATTTAACAAGCAACAAATTAAACAACCAAAACAAACCAAAACAACATACCCAGAAACAAGCCAAGAAATGTTAGATGATCCAAGCTCATTTAAAGAGAGTAACTAAGAATCAACTGGGAAACTTCATTTAATTTTTTTTCTGAACCCAAACCACAATCTCAATATAATTTTGAACACATACATAAACCAGTTGTTTTCAAATACTGTTTCTTCACTGTTTCTCAAAAAATAATACATACCTGGTCTGTTTAGTAGGGCTGATTTTTTTTCAATTTCAAAATTTATAGCAGGGATAAAATGCAGTGCATGTGAACAAGAGTAAGATGGGTATTATCAAAATATGTTTTACTCATTCAAGGAGAAATCTAAGCTAGAATCCAACATACTATCTTTTTGGGTTTTTTTCCACTCACTTTTTTCTCTTTTCTTTACCAAGGCATGTGCTTTCAAACATAGCTGTGCTTCATACCTACCAGCAAAGTCTTTTCCTCACTGTTCAACATCTCTGCTGGGAATTCAAAAGGATGGGAAAAGTAATTTCATAAGGGAAACTGCATGGAGACTTGTTTCTTGAGAACAAGGAAAGATGCTCACTCATAAAACACAGGTAGGAAATGAAACAGGAAGGCTATTGGGTCCAGACTTCCTTCACAAATAGAGGTTACCAAAAAAACAAAGGTAAAAAAGAAGAAGGAAGTCATTGACATTTTCTCAATCAGGACAGAACTGGCTGGAGTTGTTCCAGGCAGTGGCTGAACTGCTGTGACTCAGACAACCAGGCAGGAAAGTTGCCGAGGGCCAAATGCCAGAAAAAACATGACAAATGTGTTTCTCTACTAAGGTTAAAGAGATTTCTTACCCTCCCTCCCAATGACTGCTCCACTCAACCTAGTGAAACTAGACTTGTGCAGTTGCAGAGCTCTTCACATGGCTCCCTCCTGCTGAAGCTCTGACTGTGCTGTTCCATCCCACCAGCCTTACTCCTTCTTGCAAAAATAGGTACTTTTTAGATATCATATCTGCTTCCCAACACAGAGTAAATCTTGCCTTATCACCCTTCTCTTCAACTCCATCCACACAGCTGCACTGGCATTTCTAAGACCCCTTAATGGTACAAATGGGTAGTAAGAGGCCAGGCCAGAGTGAGGCTTTCACCCGAAGACATTAACACCCACAAGGACTATTATCATCATGTCATCTAACTCTTGCCTAGTGCTGTCTATGGAATTTCAACAGTGATAAGTTTACTGAGCCCCCCGGAATGGTGCTGAAACTTGAGGGTATTTTTACAACAACATTGTTTATTCCAAACTTTTAAAGTACAAATGACTGAGACTCTGCTCCCCTTGATAAGCTGCAAAAATGATTAATTGCATTCTAAAAATAAAAGAAAATAAAATAATAAAATCTCCATACATGACCTCACATGGTTTATTGGAAGAATTTTGTAGGTCAGAATCTCATACAAAGTCATTTCAGCATAACTCCCTTAGTCCTAAGAAACATTTGTGGATTATTTGAAATCTTTCTGTTGAAGAATCCAGCTTGTACCTTATTCTTAAATTCCTTCTCAAAGGCATCATTATTTTTGTGATACGGTGTTTTATTTCTGAGTTGTGTGACTACAGTTTTGTATAATCAACAGTAGGCATTGACAGATCAGTTACATTCCCACCTTCTTTACAACACAGCTTGTTTTATTAAATTTGTAATATTATTAATGTCTTTATAACTATACATAATAGAATAAATTAATATAATGTTTGTAATGTTTCCACACCAGAGGAGTTACACCTGAGCCAGGAAATCAGAAAACAAAACCAAAACCAAACCCACAACAACAACAAAACAGAAATTTTAAGTAAAATACATTTTCATACAGTCACTCTGCAAAACTGACAAATCTGAAGCTGGAACACTTTACAGAAACTGATGCACATATGAAAATATGAACACCAAAGCTAGAAGGTTTAAGTGTTTGATAGAAAGAGAACACTTTTTATCTTCTCTGTAACTATGGTTTTAACGTAGTCATTGACTCACACTTTCTTTTTTAAGATCCTAATCCTTAAATGTGGGATGCAACCAGAGAAGGCAATCAGGTGAAATCCATGAATTGCTATTCTGGGTATGTGCTGTGCATAAGTTTATTCATAATAAAAGGAGTATACAAGTATGCGATAGATAGATACATAGATACACGAACAGATAAAAAGTGGATTCTCATTTGCAGAACTCCTCATATAGGAGCATTATTTAGTACTCTTTTATCTATTCAGATATCTATCTTTAGGAGAGGAAAATGCCTAGGAATTAATTTTGTTTGGGAGTTTAACTCTTTCCCAAAATTTGTCCAATGAGTTGAAATTTGCCAAAAGTTTCACAGGTTACTGTGGGCATCTCATGGATACACAGTGAAGGCTCATGGAGTTCCCATAGTCTGACAAAATCAGTCTTAAAAGGTCACATTTGTAATTCTTTCTATAGAGATGCCTCAAATGTGGATCTAGTGGAGATCAAGGAGAGTTTCATGGCCCAGACAGTAGCTCTGGCTTTTGAGCCTGCAGTAAGAGACGTTGACATGACTGGAAAGGTTTTTCTCACTCTTTGTCATCTACTCTGTCCATACTGTCTTCCTTTCTCTGGCAGTGCTGGACATTGGTTTTGTTCCCCAGATCAGATCTCTGTGAACAAGACGTATTAGATGGCTGTTATCATATCTGCCACACTTCCCAACCTGAAATCATAGAATGGTTTGCGTTAGAAGAGACTTTAAAGATTGTCTAGTTCCAACCCCCCTGCCATGGGCAGGAACATCTTCCACTGCACCAGGTTGCTCTAAAACCCATCCAACCTGGTCTTGAACGCTTCCAGAGATGGGGCATCCACCACTTCTCTGCGCAACCTATTCCAATGTCTTACCACCATCACAGTAAAGAACTTTTTCTTTATACTTAATATAAATCTACCTTCTTTCAGTTTAAAGCCATTGCCTCTTGTCCTATCACTACATGCCCTTGTAAAACATCCCTCTTCAGCTTTCTTGTAGGCCCCCTTTAAGTAGTGGAAGCCTTCAGTAAGGTCTCCCCAGAGCCTTCTCTTCCCCATGCTGAAAAACAACAACTCTTTCAGCCTTTCTTCACAGGAGCGCTGCTCCAGCCTTCTGATCATCTTTGTGTCCCTCCTCTGGACACAGAATCTCAGCATCAGTCAAGCTGCAAGCAATCTTAGAAGATCGCTAGTTCAATCTTCTGCCTTCAAGGTAGACCAATTTGCTCAGAGCCTTGCCAATTAAAATTTTTACAATCTCTAAGAATGGAGATAATACAGCCTCTCCAGGCAAAATGTTCTGGTGCCTAACTGCTTCCATAGTAAACATAGTCCCTATGTAGAAATGTCCCTTCTCACAATATCAGTACTGACTTTTGTCGCTTTTTAGCAGATAGTTGGCAAAAGTCTGTGCTCATCATCCCGTAATACTCCTGTAGGCAGTGAAAGATGGTATTATCTACTGTCTCCTTCTCTTAAGAAAACCTTTTCCTCTCTTTTCCCTCAACTGCACAAGACCTTGTGTAAAGCTACAAGACAGAAATGCATAGCCAACACATCACTCCACATTACAGGCTAGTCTAACCAGCAGCCATGAGGTGCTCTGGTCCTTTGATGTGGGAGAAAAGGACATCCATCATGCTGCACTTGGTAAGAGTCCCTTCTAATTGGGTTCTTCACAATGCAAGATCCTGTGTCGTGGTTTAGGGTCATGGCAGCCCCTAAGACCCAACAGACGCTCTCTATTAACCCCCCTCCCTCCCCAAAAGGGGAAGAGGAAAGGAATAAGG
>JANHFX010016130.1:21696-45216 GCA_027560015.1 Chloroceryle amazona
TGTTCAGGAGCTGGATTCTGGTACCGGATTCAGGAACACGGGATCAAAGGCAGAATGGACAGAGTCCTCCTTGGATGATCTGGGGAAGCAGTCCAAGAGGGGAGAAGAGCTCGGGTAAAAGCCCAATAGACCCTCCTGGATCCCTCTGCTTGCTGCCGAATAATATGGCGTATATGGGATGGAATAACATGTTGGTCAGTTGGGGGTTATCTGCCCTGTCCACTCCTTCCTAGGTGCAGTCTTTTTCCTTTCTGCACCCCCCTGTGTGGCACACACTGTCCAGCAGTGGCCTTGGTCTGCACACCAATTCCTGGCAGTAACTCTAACCATGGGCTGTTATCACTGCTGGCAGCAGACACTGTCTGTGAGAATAGGCTGCTAACTTCAGAAAGTGCTGTTAATTAGAAATACTGAACTGAAAAGTAAAATCACTGAGCAGAATTAGTCCTGTTTTCACCCAAACCAGGACAATCCTGCTCTGTACTGTTGAATCCACGATGGCAGCCAAGAGCCAAGCAGAACTCGTTACCTGGCTACTAATGAGGCAGAAAGTTGTCTCACAGAGGGGGAAGGTGATCAGTGGTATGCAAGTGTTAGACAGGCAGATAGCCTGTGCAACTGGACAGGTTCACTTTAGAAGCATCATTACCTTGTGTAAATCAGAGTAACAGTACTGCAGTTCTTCCTAGAAGATGACCTGGCTCATACTGGCTGAGTCATCACCATTTCGTGGTATGTCCTTTGAAAGAGGGAATAAAACATGGCTAGTGTGTAATTGTTCAGAAAAGTTCAAAACCAAAGGAATAGATTTCATACTCCAAAGTAATTGGTAGCACAGTAATTAGCTGATTAGCTAATCTTTTTTCCTCATTCCCTATGACCAGACCATGAGAAAATACAATATGCAAACACACAAAATCACTCTCCCCTAAAGCAACTCCTGTCACTATATGGGAATTATGTGACTGAAGGGGTGTGCAGCCATAGACATGCAAAAGTCAGGCACCTAAGTCTAAAATGATTGCTTTGAGGTCTCTAATATCAACAGGAGAGAGAAGCATTTGCAGAGGGTGACTCAGCTAATTGAAAAACAGCCATCTGAGATGGGCCAGATAATTTCCCCTCTTTCTTTCCACTGAGAGAGCCTGTTGTGATGAAAACAGCTATACAGACTAATTTTCGGAAATTTTAAAGTATTTCTGAGATTCTCCTCATATGAAAACATTATCTGCATCATGAGGAAGGTCAAGAATTCTTGAGTCAGAAGGACTGATTTCTGTGCGTCATCAGAAAATTGGCTCTGACAGTGACTGATCTGATCTGTCAAAAAAGCGACAGAAGCTTCTCCCAACAGTTTATACATTTGCTACAATTTGCTGCAAGTCCATTTTAAGTCAGATTTTGCCTCTGACACAACTCCCATACATTTCAAAAGAAGTCCATCTGTAATTCAGCATTAGCAAGAAAGAAACCCACCCACAAAAAAGAAAAAAAAAAAAAGTAAAAAAAAAGTTAAATAGGAAGTGTTTGAAGCAAATTCAGAGAAAACCAATTTTTATTTATCCAAACTCTGTAATTTTTCACAGCTTGCTCAAATGTCTGCCCTTTGTCCCTGCATCTGGAGACAGGAAGATATTTTAAAACAATAAGGTAGTTCTGAAAAGATGCTGACATGAGCTTTGAATAGCCAGAAGCCTAGAATATTTCAAGGTGCTTCTGAGACTTGAAGACTTTGCCTCAGCCTGTATCCCTGAGCCATTTGAGGTTCATCACTCACTGAACTTCGTAGAGGTGAGCTTCTACCCTAATAACCAGTCCTTGGACATATGAGCCCAGGATCTCCTTAAAACAACATACATTGTATTATCCTGGTGTGGGAGAAGAGAGCTGAAACTACTCAGAGTGCTGTGTCACCCAACACTAAGCTTACAACGTTGCAAAGCAAGTTCATAAATCAGGGGATGACAGTAAATGTTTAACCGTGTACATACTCAGGCATGAGCAAGAGCCTAGTTTATTTTACAGGCATGATGATAGCTGTGAAGAATGCTGCAGAGTGATATGGATAACATGGTGGCACACCTGTAACCTCCAGGACTGAAAGAGAGAACTGTTTGCACTTTGTCATTCCAGGAATAAAAAAATACCCAGTCCTCCTGCCACAACACACCCTGAATGGAGCCTTACTGTCCCGAGGAAAAAAAAAAACATAATATACAAAGTATACCTTGTCAATCTTACTCTCAGTGATTATGTACTTCCATGGTATGTGGAAGTTTTATAGAGCAATTACATCCATTGTGACTTTGTAATTACAGTATTAGGAGGTCACAGACAGAGGAACTTTGCCAACTCTATTGATTTTTAAGGCTAGCCCAAACAGGATATAGATTTGCACTGGACTCTTAACTTTTCAATATGTACACAGAGTGCAGTATGCTCAGGAGACCAATGCTAGTAAGTGATCTTCATGCTAACAATGGCTCTGATATCTAGTCCTCTTTCAAAACAAGTCTGCATACTCACCCTGGAAAAAAATATTTTTGTGGAAATAAATAATTAGGGAGAAGTCCTAGAAACTGGAGGAAAAAAATAAAGATAATTTTAAAAGATGTTAATTTAGCAACTAATATCAACCTTACCTACTACCAGCATGCTTTGTCTTATGTCTGTGGCCCTTAACTATTTACTTTTTGAACCACTCATCCTACAGCAAAACATTCAATCCTGGGAAATAATGTAACAGAAGAAACTGGTCAACTATTTTGAAACTCTACAGTGAATTTTCATAGAGAAGAAAACCTAAGAAAGAAAGAGATTTTATCAAGTAAGTGACAAGATTGCTTGGGTTATTGAACTGAATAAGTTAGACGGTTGGACTTGATGATCTTAAAGGTCCTTTCCAACCTTAAGGTTTCTATAAGAGCTGTGTTCCCAGCCCGTGGTGGATCCCAACTCCACCAGTGTTTGTGAGAATAATGGGAAACCTCAACCATTCTACACAGCATGTATTCTTTAGTCTAAATTTAGGCACAGAGCTTCTTGTCCTTTGGGATATGTGCATAATAAATTAATTTTCTGAAAAATGTGAAAAGATATTTTTTAAAATGTTTGGTTTGTTTTCTTTTTGTTGTTGTTGTGGGTTGTTTTAGTTGGGCTTTTTTTTGTGGGGTGGGCAGTGATAAAACAAAATTACAAAATTAAATATTTTTTTTTCCCTTCAACCAAAGGAAAATGTTTTAAAAAATCATCAGGGATTGCAGACCACTTTCCACTTTCTGTTGATTTTATTTTTATTTTTATTTTATTTTTTTATTGAATGAACTATTTGTCAAACTGTAGGTGGCACCGTTAAATGTTTTGGTACAACTGACTGCTTGTTTCACTGAAAAAAATGGGGTTTTGACAAAAAATTTATTCTACTAGGTACTACAAAGTGATTAAAAAAAAAAGTAAAAATATCCCAACACCTGCTGAGAAAATTTTAACAGCTTTTGAAAAAAATTCCCTTCTGAATAGGCTTCTGAAAAACCTAGGCATTTTTCATTGTTTTTTTTTTTAATTTCCCTTTAGTTTCCTATTGAATTCCCACTCTGGTGTGTGCATGTTCCAGACTGATCTGAAACAAGTCTGCCTAAAATCTGACCCAAACTGTCCCATAATGATGAATTTTGGTGTTTGAAAAAGAGGAATCCTTTTCAAAGAACAGAAATATCACAAAAAGTTTAAATGAAATCTGTTGATGTAGAAGGGTATCTTTAACTGACATCATGCACCAAACTGTCATTTGCACTGGGGTTACTGAGCACTTCTTTGTATAATATAATGGGGACATTAAAAAAGGGTAAGTGTAATTAATACATAACATTTGTAAGAGTCAATTTTCATTCTCTTCCTGTGGCCGTCTGGCATTATCATTATTTTATTTTTTAATTTCCTGGTGATTTCGCCTTCTTTACTAGCCTTCTTATATGAATGAGATAAGATGTTGCACATTTTGATTTGAAAGCAAGAGGAATGGTAATTATGTAATTTGAAAATGAAAAGAGCTTTATCAAGGGGGCTTATACAGTATGAAACTGTGCAGAAGCTCCATCTACCTTTGAGAAATGTCACCCTTCAAAACCTCTCCTGGCAAAACAACAGCCTGATCCTGGTCTCATCTATTTCAAGAGCAAGCACTTCATTGATACGTCTAATGTGACACCTCAAAATATCATGACTTCAAGGGGATGAAAATCATTTTTTTAATATACATTATGGGGCTGGGAATACAGAAGAAGTTCAAGACATTTTGAATCTGAAGTGTGAATTCGATCTACAGGGATGCACAGGAACACCAGCTTGCATACTGAGTCAGTCGCACTAATGACATCAAGTTCATGCCCTGGCCCACCTGTTTTCAATCCCATGTATAGCTTTTTTTCCACCCTGGGACTCAGCCTGCTCTGTACCACCCCCGTCCCTGAGTAGCCCCTAGGTCAGTCTGGGGCAAGAAGGATCACAAAAGAAGAGACTTTGGTGCTGCAAAGCCAGTAAGAGTGAGACATCTCCTGGGGCTTCATGCTCAAAGGAGATGTGATAGAAGGATTGTTTCCCTGATTAAGCCAATGCCATAACTTGCCTAGATTGTCTGAGCTTAATCTTTCACTATGAAAGCTGGTGCTGGTACTCATATCCAGACAGATGAAAAACTGAGACATCTAAGAGGGGTGACCATTTACCAAGGGGATCGATCAAGGCACTATAGCTCTTCACAAAACAGGTAAAATATCCAGTAAAGAATAGTGCAATAAATCAGACACAGGTAGAACTTGTTTTTCTTCTTTTGTTATTTGCCTTTGGGGGCATTTTCCTCCTGGGACAGGAGGAACACATATAAAGACAACTCATGGGAAGAGAACATAAAAAATACCCATCTGACTGTGTACTAATTACACAGATCTATTCAAGGACTGCAACAAAGACAGTTTCACTGACACTCTGGGACTCAGTAGTTACAGCACTCAAAACAAGAGGGGAAATTGGATTCTGGTTCTAATACCCTAGGGTTTGTTCAACCCATAGCTTATCCTATAACTTGTAAACAATAAATAAGACTGATGTGGGGCCCAAAACTCAAGACTGTTTCATTTTATTTTGAATGTCATGACAGTCAGGTCCCAGATACATACAATTCTAGTGTCCAGGTGGCATGAACCCTCAACTCTGGCCTCCAAAGCAGAAAAATGCTTTGCTTTGTTCCAGTTCTGATATAACCTGCTAGATGGTGATTAGGCAATGTCTGTGAACAAAAGATGATGGAAGTTTGAAGACTCTGTGTATAAAGAAAGAATGACATTTGGGTCATCCACATCCTGGACAAACGATCCTGTATACATAATGACTAGATAAGGCAGAAAAGAACCAGATCTTGTGTTTCCTTTCCAACTAATATACATGTGTATGTGTGTATAGTGAGATACAGATTGTCATGGCCATTTTTCTATACAGATTATGGTAATGATTAAATGAGCATGAATACGGACATCTGAAAACGATAACAAGTAGGGGAAATTCCATCCTATTCTGTATCTCTATCTTTCCTGTGAACATTACTTTGTTATCTGCAATATGCAAGCCTTTTGAATAGGTGCTATTAATTTAATATGCATTTATTCTTTCTGATCTTTCTTTAATTTTAAATTAAGTGAAGTCAGTGATCAAAGAAAGGCCAGAATAATAGCCCTGTAGGTTGATTTTTTTCGTTTCTTTTGGTCCACAGAAAGCAATGAGAAGTAGCATGGTCTGTTTTTTCTGGGCCAGTTCTGTAATACATACCCAGGTGACAATGTGGCCTTGCAGTAATGCAGAGGTACATGGGCGTCACCCAAATAAACAATAACCAAGTAGAGCAAAGGCCTATGATCAAGCTCTAAACATCCTTATTTGCCTTTTGTATTTCAACATTTGCTAAGAGACACAAGCTTATTGCTCTAAGCCATTAAACTTGGAGCAGAAAGACTATCCCTGCCACAAAGAATTTGAAGTAATAGGTTAACTCTCTATAACTTAATCTCCTTATGAGTGAAAAACATTTGCTTACACACCCAAACTCCCTTCAACAGAATATTTAACTATGCTCTTTAAGAATCATACCCAAGACTAGAACTGTCCATGAGCTACTTGTCATTCTGCAGAATCCAATGTCTATCACAGAATCAATACCCAAACATTATTTGGGAAGAGATGGGCTAGGAACTTACCAGTTTGTTTCTTATAAGCCACTAGTAAAGCAAATTGTCTTCAGACAAATCTCTCTAGCATGTCTACAGTTTTATTCAGAAAGATAAGCTCATCAGAGAGAGGATACAGGTTTTTTTTTAGACTAACCAGTATGGCTGAGGGGGAAAAAAAAAGCAAACATCAAAAAAAAACCCAAGCTCTGAGGCACAATAGAGCTTCATTTAGTCAAAAAGTTTGTGCATTGTAAAATAGGGAATGTATTTCTTCCTTTATTCCTCAGTTAATTTCATCACCTCTCTCTTCAAAACTTCCATAAACAATATCAGTCAGTAATTTGATGGGTTATGAGATGCCCAGTCTCAGTATTTCTGGGGAACATAAAGAAAAGTGTGTCCAGCAGGACAAGAGAGGTTCTCCTCCCCTCTACTCTGCACTAGTGAGACCACATCTGGAGTATTGGGTGCAGTTCTGGGCTCCCCAGTTCAAGGGGACAGGGGAATATTAGGGAGTGTCCAATGGAGGCTACAGAGATGGTGAATGGACTAGAGCATTTCTCTTATAAGAAAAGGCTGAGAGCTCTGGGGCTGTTTAGCCTGGAAGAGAGAAGCCTGAGAGGGGATTTTATTAATGTTTACAAATATCTGAAGGGTGGGTGTCAAGTAGATGGGGCCAGTCTCTTTTCAGTGCTGCCTGTGATAGGACGAGAGGTAATGGTAGCAAGGTGAAACACAGGAAATTCCACCTCAACATGAGGAAAAACTTTACTGTGAGGGTGATAGAGACCTGAAACAGGATGCCCAGAGAGGCTGTGGAGTCTTTGGAGGCTTTCAAGACCTGCCTGGATCTATTCCTGTGTGGCCTGCCCCAGTTGTTCCTGTGCTGGCAGGGGGGTTTGGACTCAATGATCTCCTGAGGTCGCTTCCAGCCCCTACCATTCTATGATTCTATGATCAAAACCTCTGTTTATAGTTATAAAGTCACTTATTTATGGCTTTGCTGATTGGCTTATACAGTACTTATACGTACTGTGGTCAGAATTAGTTGTCTTCACATTGAACTGGCCACATTTTTGTTAGCATTCAACCCATGTATCCTCCTGCCTTCTGTAGTACCTCTACATCTATCGGCACTTATTATTTTCGGTTCATAGTGCCTGAAATTATGAGAAAATTGTGTCACTGTTTTTTTTTGTTTGTTTGTTTGTTTTTTTAATTTATTGTTTTTCCAGAAGGACTTATTTTTATCATCATGATATGGAAGGCATAGGTCAGGTGCCTTGGAATGTGTCATAGAGATTTGGTAGTGTTTCAGAGCATAGGATCTTCTCTGTTAAAGAACTGGGGAGGTGAAGAGAGACCTTATCGTTGTGTGGTGGCTTCCTCTTTGTACAGCAAGCATTACAGCATATGAGAAGAAGCCTATGGAGTGATCCACCTGCAGAACCAAACCCAAGACTCTGTTACACTTTGAGTAGTGTTATATTTTTCATCTGAGACTACTGAGGAGTTTCATCTGAGGCTACATCTGAGGAGTTTAGAAGAAAATTTGATTTTGTAACAATCCAGGGGACTGTTTCTTCCATCTTGGACAATGGACAGGACTGTTTTTGCAGATGTATACATAGTTATTTCCCTTCTCATTGAAATGCCTCTGTTTTGGGGGTGGATTGTGGGAGTTACTCATTTCACCGGTATACAAAGAGGTTAGAGTGGGAGCTACAGAATACTTCAATATTCACAGCCACTGGAAGGGATGACCTGGACAAGTACAAATTCAAGCATGAATTCCTGTTTCTGGAAAGTATTATTACAGTTTGGAAGACTTTGTTGCTAAATCACACAGGGTGTACAGATAAACATCATGTCCTGATATCAGTGGAAAATATCCCCAGTATCAGTAAGAGTAATTACTTATGGAGAGAATCATCTCACCTAAATTTAGTTATCTACAAGTCAGGCATCTAATCTAAGCTAATCACCTAGGCTCCCTCTGTAATAAACAGACAGAAATAGGCACTGGGAGAGAAAGACACTTGTTCTACTCCAAGATAAATGTCCTGAGATAGGTAGACTGACTCACCTTCCAGAGGTGCCTGTGTCTCTTAAATGACTAAAGAAGGAACAGAGATAATTAGCCATGACTAGACACCTAATCTTTAGATACCTAGACACCTAAACTTTAGTAAGATGAATCAGAGCTGAGCCATTACTGCTAGGTAGACTTTCTCCTACCCATTTATCAGTGAGAGAATGTCTGACACCTGAAACGTAAAGCTTGGACTGTCTCCAAAATCTTCTTTTTCCTTCTCATTTAGAATTTTTATATTCTTCTGCATGCTGCTTTATCTCATATTGACTCCTTGTGAGGGTATTCAGGTGATGGCTTCGCTTATGCCATTTGTTGCAATTAGACTGCATGGGAACTGCTACTTTTATTGAAATACCTGAAACAATGTGCTTTCAGAAAGGGAAATGACAACACATGATAAATACGTATTTTAAAAATATTATAATAGCATCATCTGTATTTTATTTGCCTTTCTTCTAAATCTAGTGTAATTTCATGTACAGCTTCTATTTCCTACAGGATTTAAAAAAATTACATCTTTTTAAGAAGATCTGTGCCTACAAATAAATCCAGCTCCGTTTTATAGCAGTGCTTGATATAATTTGTATAAGTTACAGCCCAATAAAAGATAGGGGAGCAAACTTCAAGCCACATCATCTGTTTTTTCCCCCCAGTAGAGATATAAAATTATATTTGTTCTGGTTCTTTTTATGTGGTTCATCAGATTAGGATATTTTATTAGACCTCCTACTTCGGGCTTGTAACAATAAGATCCTTCCTATGCCAATAAGTGAAGCTTAGAGAAGTTCTGATGCGCTTATAAGCAATGTGAAAAATATAGGCTAGTATTTAAGTACATACTTAGTACAAGATTAAAGTTATTTGCTTACATGCTGTTCTTAATGTGGATAGGCTTAAAGGCATTTCCATGTATTTTCCTGAATGGGAAAAATATTCTCAGATGTGCAATGAATTTTCATCATTGTTTATTTGATGTTAAGAATATGAACATTAGATGTGCTAATATGTACGAATGGAGACACACTGTTGAGTAAAGTGCATAGGGTGAAATGCTGGGGCAAAACATTTGAAGAACAGGTGAATAAAAAAATCTTACCTTTGGGATGAAATTTCTGTTTAGAATTTTGCTCACATTTCAAATGTGAACTAAGCATAGCTGTTACTCTGGATTCTGGCCCATTTTGTCTCATTCCTTTCTATATTTAGAAAAATAGATGTTTAAGAAGGGCCTGTAAGTTTTTCAAAATCAAAATTTCTCTAAGATCCACTTGGTGGCATAGAAAGCCATGTACTCTCACAGGTCTAAACTAACATTTTCCAGGTCTTTTGAAAGAGAGTGAGATTTTTTCTTCAAAGAAATCTGAATGAATTAAGAGATTCAAGCAGCAGTGAGAGATTGCACTGTGTGAGTTAGCTGCTCAACCAAAGGCAGTAAGGAGTCAAGAGAAAATTCTACCAATAACCAGTATCCTCAAAATCATTTAACCCTTTGGAGTACTTGTAAATATGGACATTGTGATTACTGAGCCAAGTCACAAAGGGAAAATATAATGGAATAACATATTTCAAATTATCAGACCTTGGGGAACTAGTTTCTGTCTTGCCAGCTTTGAGAACAGTGAAACCAAACCATGAAATCACTATAATAAAACAAGCTAACTTTCTATAACAGACAGGTGGGTATTATTTTCTCTTTCTGAAAGGCCTGAAACCTTTTCTTTCCCAGGAAAAACAAAACAAAACAACAATAACAACAATAACAACAAAAAACCCCCTGTGGTTTTGTGGTTAAGGCACTGAATTAAGACTAAGCAGTGCTGCATTTTGTTCACAGCTTTACTTTGGCATAAGGCTGGGAAACTCTTTCACTTTTCATACCTGGGGCAGTACTTAGGTGCATGCCTGGAACTAACCAGGCTGAAGATCCTGGTCATCCCAGTTAGTTAACTTTCTTGAGAATATCTACAGCTGCAGGACCAAGACCTTAATTTCTGTCTGTGTCCCTTCCAGATGTGCAAATATAAGTATAATATACTTCCTTCTTTTTCTACCTCTATTGCCACTGTATATTTAAATAAAACCTGTGAAACAGCTCTTTGGTTCTGCTTGGCTTCATTTAAAATGAAGATTTCAGTATTGAGGAAAATGGTTTGAAAAAGACGAGACAGGCAAGTGCCCAGAGGAACAACAACAAAATGGCATACAGCTGAGGAAAAGATAGCAAAACTGGGGCTTAGTTAAGGTTGAGAAGGGAAAAAATATGGTATTGGTCACCTACTACGTTAAGAAAAAAACAAAAAAAGGTAGCTGAAAACAGTAATCTGTTCCTCTATGCACTTGTCAGCAGGACAAGGAAGGATGGATTGCATTGGATGACCCTCTCAACTCTATTGTCTGTGATTACTAAGACTGCAAATTTTTGTTTGGATACAGGATGTTATCACAGTAGGTCCTCAGCTTCGTACACACCTCCAGCACTACTGCAATATGGAAAAATTGGGCATAAACAAGCATCTTTGTCTTGCAGTTGCTTTTGGCCAGAGTTTATAAGAAGCCATCCATCAAAGAGCAAGAATGCTTACAAGTTTTGAGTTGAGAAAGTGCATTGGCAAGCTTTTGGGGGGATTTCACAATACTGATTTCTTGGTTTGAAGCAAAATATATTTACAAGAGCATCTGCTGGTGTGAGTCTCTTAAATATGGCATATACTCCGTGTTACCGCTTCATCATCATGTATAATTGGCAATAAACCTATTTAGAATTCAAGATGCATAAAACTGAAAGTCTTTGAAGGGAATAGCTGCTGAGATTATATTTATTGTGCTTTCCCACAATATTTTTCTATGCATAATGTGATAAACCTCCAAGGTGGTTGTAGGCAAAGCTAAAATATTCACAAGTATGCAGTTATTATGAATTTAGACAGGTTGTAAGACATTTTGATATCAAACTCTTAATGAATGGCAGTAAACATACTCTACATTACTTTATTAAAATGCCTATTAAAACATACACATCCACAGAATGATCACTGGATGTGTTTACTTGCTAGTAAAAAGCCCATGAAGAAAACAGCATGGAAATAAATTTTCTTTCCCTGCACTACTATGATAAGAATTAAGGCATGCATTTAAAGTTCATATTATTTTCAGTGTGTTCACAGCACATCCAGATAATCAGATATTCAAAGGAGGATTCCCAGTCAATTCCAATATGCCATGACTCATGGTAAATTGAGCTGTGTAAATGATAGTTCCATATCCCATGATGTTTTTTGAGATGCCAGAAAACATGCTCTACTCAAAAAAAAAAAAATCAACAAAACCCCCAAAACCCCAAGCAACAAATATCCAACAAATACATTCTGGTTCATTTCATGCTTTTCAAATAAAATCTGTCCATGTTTTTTTCTATTTTTCTAAATTTTTATTAGCAAAAATGTAAAACAACAACAACAAAAAGTCCTATTGAGCAAGAAAAGAAGGATTTTGTTTTCCTTTATAACATTTCAGAGTGCATACTAACAGCTTGCATATTGACAATTACAAGTTGAAAACATATGGGATTTTCTTCTCTCTGAACAAAAGTTTTATTTCCTTCATAAAGTCCTAATCAACACTAGTGACAGCCACAAAGCCAGAAGTCTCCTGTAACATCCAAAAGCAGCTACATAGCTCCACACCATGCTTTGAATCTAGACATATTGCTGAACTTAAGGGGGATGAATATGCTCCACTTTCTGTAGGCACTGGATAGTAACTGTCCTCTGGACGGAAATACCTCTGTGTGTTGCCTCTGTGGGAGGCATCCATGCCTCAGTGTGAAATAAGTGTCTACTAGAGCAGCAGAAAGAAAAGAACTATTGTGCCATAAACTCACACAAAATGTCACTGTAAGGTGAAATATGTGCTGGACCAGCACATGGTGCCCTGTGACTGTAGGGGTGTGGGGAAAGGCACCCTGACACAGTTAATACTGCCCTCTGGACAGACTGAGCAAAAGTTAGTGACTGGAGATTTTTGCCTCCTAACCGAAAAAGAGAAATGATCTTCAAACACTGGTGCCTTCCTGATACATGTAGACTCTGCAGTCACTGGCCTTAAAAATACTAGGGTGATCTGGTCATGAGATGCTTTGTGTGCTCAGAAGCACAGCAATATATCATGGGTCATACCATGGGATCTCTGCATTGCATAAATGAGACAACCTTGGCCATCACTCATGCTCCCCTTCCCTTTGGCAATGCAACTCTGCTCTTGACACTTGCATTTTGCAGTCCTCAAGAGAAGTCACATTGTTTTGATGGGTAAACTGAGTCCTAACAGGCTGAATGAATAGAGGGAGTGGCTTGAAAAGTGGGTAAGGGAATTGATCTCCTTGCCTTTTCCCTGAACCAGTAACTCCATGGAAATGACCAGTACTACTCTGAAAGAGCAATACTTTACATCCTGATGGAGTTTACTAGTTTTCTTTGCCATGATTACACAATGGCACATTCCTACCTGCCTGTTGGAAGTATTTTCTCATTCAGAAGTGAATTTTTGGATAATGTACAAGAGTAACATACCCTACCAAACTCCTATTTATATAGCGCTGCTGTTGCTATAAGAACTGTTTATACAAATAAGTAACATACCCCACAGTGTAATATCTTTCACTTGCCTAATGTACTTTTTGACATATGATGAGAAACTGCAAGCCTTAATCCCCAAGTCTAGGTTAAAATGACTGAGCAATGTACCATCCAAATGAAAGACTGTCATTGTTCTTGCTGGAAACAGACACACTTATTTTCATGTCTGGCAATAATATTGTTTTAAAGCAAACTGTGAAGAAATTATGCAAGCTGAGTCAAAAGCTGGAATATACATTTAAAGTTCCTATTAATAGGCTTGGAAGAGCATGTATATTAAAAAAAAAAATAATCTTTATAAGGACCTGTTTTCTCTAAGAAAAATCTTCTTGGCATGTCTTTATTTACTGTCCAAGCTGTAATACACTGTTATAACCCCTCTGATATCACCAGTAAATGCCTTGTGGGATGCCAGATGGACAAAGAACAGAGTAAGAATGGAGAAAGAAAGGGAAAATAAAGCAGCAACAATGTTGTGTCACTCTGCCTGACACACTGGGAATTCAGCAGACCAGCAACCTCCCTGCCACGGATGGGCATTTATATTCTCATTGCATCAGAAAAAGACATTATCAGGAAGGGTTTGAAAGAAAGATATATGACAATATATTCCAGAGTGTTTCCCCCAAGCAGCAGACATAGGCACAAAGGTGTGCTTGAACAGCTACAGAAGCCACCACAAAGGCAGTTGTACCCTAGTGAATTTACGTTGAAGCAGAAAAGTTCTTTATGCATTGAGAATGGGGGAAAAGAGCAAACTCTTCCCAGTGTCCATATCAGTCAGGTATTTCCCCTCTTCTTTCCGCCCTTCCCCCCTGTTTCCAGCCCTGCTGCTCAAAGGAGAAAGTAACAGAGATATTTGAGATTATAAAGGGTTTTGGATGAGTGAACCTGGAGTGAGTAAAGCTCTTAGAAAAGAATTTAAAGGATCGCAGTGGCATGCAGTCATGTTATATAAACATATTCTGAATGGTACCATCATACGCCCAGCCCTGGCGCCACAATTGCATTAAGTGAAATTTTATACAGAAATTGTGAAAGTGCACCGGGGTTGCTTGATTATCTGCTCTTTCTGTTCCCTTTCAGACATGAAGCAAGAAGCCAAGGTGCTGGAGAAGAATGTGGACAGTGCCAAGAGGTTCCTGACCTAATCTAAATAAAAGGTTTTCTTTCTCTTCTCTCCTCTCTCTCTTTTTTTTTGTTTTTTTTCCTTTTTCTTTTTCTCTTCTCTGTCTTTTCCTCTTTGGGTTGGTTTCCTCCACAGAGTTCAAAGCTGTCATTCCTGTCAGAAAAGAACACCTGGAGTTGACTGTCACTTGGATTTAAAATTTTCAAACACCAAAGGAAAGAGAAGGAAGAAATTGGAATAAGGCCATAGCGTAAAAGCTATATGGTAACTTCCTGAAATGTCTAATGAATATTTTCCCCGTGTATCTTGACAGTTTTGAAGTATGTGTGGAGGGGGGAATGTTACAATACTATTCAGGAATTGTTTATTCTTGGCAAAATAGGTTAATTAAAACGAGATTCTGATTAAAATGAAAGGGTCTGGCTTATTTGAAATATTAATTTAGACCTGGAATTCTGCAATCTGCCTGCAAGGGTCTCCCTGCAAGATCAGGGTTATGTTTGTTAAGTAGTAAAGCATTGTTGCAAGTAAAGCCAACTTTTTAGCTTTTAATGTTGTCTGATCTCTTTCCCTGAGCTAGCCCAGGTCTGTTGACCTCCAGGGCAAACTGCAAAGCCTCACTATTACTTGTACTGAGGATGAGTGTATGGTTTATGTTTGAAGGGGGAAAGGAATGGGGAAAAAAACCTGTTTTGTGGGGTATGGGGTAGATTTGTTTGCAGGTTGTTTTTCCTAGCAATGATCTTACTTATCCTTCATACTACTACTCGTACGATATCTCCTGTGTACTGACAGTTACTGCACTAGCAATGAGAGAAGAGACAGTCACTATCCAGCTGCATATGAACTGGACTGAAACATTTCAAACATAGATTTTTTGGTATCTTTTCGATGACATTCCCCCCCCTAAAAAAAAAAAGACACTGATTTATCATCAGATAACATTTCCAGTCCCTGAGATATGTGCAATTCTGAATTAAACCCTTTTCCTCACTTTTGACTCACACACAAGTACACACACGACAAAAGTGAAAAATAAAAAAAGAAAATATGCCTCTCCTTATTTTTTCCATCAGCTCTAAGTATAAATATTAACATACATACACCTCTAGCAGAGGTATTCAATACCATGGCAGAACATTTCTCAAACAGAAGGACCCAACAGGAACATCTATGTTAGGGTTAATGTCAAGACATGTTTTCCAAAAAACCTTAAACAGACAGAGCCTGGGAAATCCCTTTGCCCAAATCCCATGCGAGGCATTATAGATAAACAGCAGAAATTGATTTTTCCTTTGCATGAACTTAAAAACTCCACCAGCCATGTCAAATAACTCCTGTTTTATTACAAAATGAGCAAATATATTGCAAAAAATTCCATGCAAATCCTGTTATTTTACTGGCTATACTGACACTAAACCAGCTAGCAGAGAACCTCTCACTCTTCTCTGGACAACCCCGGGTCATGCTGGCAGTGCAGTGTATTTCAGATCTCTGAAGGATGCCTCACTGCTTGTAGCCTCACCAAAACTATATCTGCTGTTGGCTGTGCAGCACTGTACCTCCCGGTGGGAAGGGGGAAGCTATCAGATCGAGCCAGTTTTCATTTGCTCTACTACAGTTGCTGAACCCTTGCTTCCTCTGAACCAAAAGGAAGATAGAGGTATGAAATTGTTTAACATCACCATCATTTCAGTTTACCTCCTGACCTGAGAAACTCAGATAGCTACTTGAACTCAGGCTGTAAGGAGATGCCCCAGCACAGCAGGGAAGCAGGGACTGGAACACATTAAAAACTGTTGTTGCCAAAACAGTAATGAAATTAGAATATTTAATGCAAAAGTCATTGGGTTAAAACATACCCACAACCATGAGGAGATGCTGAAACTGTTGTCTTCCTTTCCAGCTCTGAATGTCCTATCAGAGCTTGAATGAGGATGTCACAAAGAGGATCCTTATTCCACTGTCACTTTAAGGGTGGGAATTCCATGAGATGCCACAGTACACAAATTGAGCAGACAGCAAACCAAGCCACCCAGAGTAGTCTCTCTGCATTTCACATCTCCACAGCTCCTCTGTTCCTCAGCTTTTCTCTCCTTGCTGCCACCATGCCATGTTCACTACAAGCCAAGGCAAATGTACAAGATGATTTATGGCTGCAGGAAATGACATTTCTACAGGTATGTCTCTACCTAGTAGGTATTTTGTTCTGATTCAAGGCATCTTGTTCTTCTGGTTAGGTTTTGGGTTTGTTTTTTTACCCTGTTGAATGGAAAATCTTCACAAGAGGGTATGGAGATCATGCTCCTGCTCATCCAAGGGTATGCAATCTGCACAGCAGGACCTCTGCTTCCCCTTTTTGGTGGGAGAGGGCAGCGGAAGGAATGAAAGTAGGGCAGGAGATTCCCAGGAATCAACAGAGACTGAAAGGGGATCTTCCAAATCCCAAAGGACACTAACTTGACCAAGGCACTGTTATACTGCCATCATGAACAGAAAGCAGATGCCCCTTCATTTAGGATGAAGCCAGCTTGTTATGCATGATCCTTAAACACCCTCAGAATCACACACTCAGAATTGCTATGGTTAGTAAAGACCTTTAAGATCATCAAGTCCAACCATTATCTAACTATACTGAGGCCACTACTACATCATATCTTTAAATACCATATCTAAATGTTTTTTTAAAAGCATCCAGGGATGGTGATTCAAACACTTCCCCGGGCAGCCAGTTCCAGTCTTTGATAACCTCAGGACAGAGGTTTTCCAAGAAGAGCAGTCTGTGGAGCAAGTTTTGGTTCAAGTATAAGACATATACAAGTAAGTTTCTGTATGAGGTGTTTACAAGTGTGCAGGGAATGTAGGCTGTTATAAAGCCTAGATATATGTAAAGCTCAGGTCTCTCAGACATTTACTGTATTTGAGAAGTCTTAGGATTCTGAGACATAAACTGAGGGTCCTGAGTGTGCCTTATGTCCTACTTAATATAGCTTACTCCTTCTGGTACCGATTTGGCAGATGTGAGAAAAACATTACATGGAAGGCAAGTGTCTCTCTTATAATGACAGCTGGAAATGAGGTTGGATGCCTTGAGGCAACTCCAAGTGGCACTGGACACCTCTGTGTAAGCAGATGAATCGGGCCCTTAATGTGCTTAGGGGACAAGCAAGGGGTGGTCACTTCACCCTAAAATAGACACCAAGACATGGTTAATCTAATTCCTCTCCACATTCTATTCAGTTATCAACATCTACATCCTCAATAACTAGTTAAAAACTCTTAAATGTGTCTCCATCCCAGACTGAATCCCAACGCTATATTTCAGTTGAGCTTAGTTATGGGTTGAGGCCTACAGGCCTGTATCAAACATGCAGTGCACACCAATACATTGTTAGAAGGTCACTGCTTAGGCCTGTGGCCAGATAGCATTTTCCCCAATTAACAGTCACAGTCTAAGATTTAACACAGGCCAGGGACCAGTCCCAATAAGCAATTTAGATGGAATTAGCCTGTTTTGAAGGGTGAGATTCATATAACATGGATGTGAGCCATGCCATGTTTATTAGTCTCTGTGCCAAAGAAAGGTCCTTTAAGACATGCTCCTATAGCTCTGATCTATATGTCATCTGGTTGAAGGTCAGATAAGTGAGATTTACTGGGATTACAATTTTGGATTTCAGTTCCAAAATACCTCTGTGGTTTTTTCCAACTCTTAGATCCTAACTAAGACTTAGGGACTCGAACCAATTTCCTTAACTGGAAAATAAATCAGGTTTTGATAGTTTGAGAAGAAAATATAATGACTAACAGAAAATATTTGTCTTATTTATTTCAGGGGACATAACTTTAAAATTCCATGATATCATTTAAAATTTCCATGAATTTCTGTTATCTGGAGTCCCTGTTAATAAGAGTGCTGAGGGAAATAGAGACCCCAGAGCCCACCAGAGCTGGCAGGATTTCTTAGGTCATCTATGATACTATTTGTACATAGGTGTATATGTGGGTCTGATACCCAAACATCTGTTTGAAAATGAAAATCCCCCCTGAGCTTGCAGCGGTGGTCGTTCCAGCTCCAAGTGAATTTCCAGGCTATATCTTCCTCCTCTTCTTGGCATCCCACATGCAGGCATTGAGCACGAGACAGGAAAGAGCAAAGTCCCTCTCCTGAGTCTAGCTAAGCTCACCTGCTTGGCCTCCATAAAATATGTATTCCCTTATCTCTCTTTCCCTTCTGAGAATATTTATATTTATTTTCCTTGTAAAAACATCCCCACTCAGTCCATACTTGCATTCCATCCCCATCGGTGTGGATCTTTCCTTCTATTACAGTGCAGGTATTTGGCAAAACAAGATAACAGCAGGGAGCTTTGTTACAACTCAAAGACTGAAACTGAAAAGCCTGTAAGTGGGAGTGTTTTTCAGATGGAAAGTGAGGCACCAGCTGCTTCTCGAGGGTGAAACCTTTCCCTGAACCAGTACCTCTGTTCTTGTATTATGTGGTTCTTCTCCTTATATCTCCTTTAATTTTCATTTACATCAAGATTGTTTTCTTAGAGTTGTTTCACATAGCGAAGAGGAAGGAAAGCATGAATAGACTATTGACGGGTCTAGCTTCATATATAATGCATATGGCCCCCTTATCTGTGGAAAATATTATCTTTATAGCAGAATATATTTAAGAGGTCAGAGCACTCCGCTTGTTTTGGCAGACGAGGGGATTCGGGATGACTAGCCACCTCTAGCTATATTGTACGAGTCAAGGTGCTTGGATTGTGTTTTCCCCCCTTCCTGTGTTACCTTAGGAAGTCACAGGACTCTTCTGTGCTTATGTATATTAAACACCTACTTCTAGAGCAGCAGCAGGATATTCCTGCACACACTCATAGCAGCTTGCTTTCCTCCATACAAGCCCATTATGATGGCACTCCTCGAGTTTCACAGAAGGAAAGACAGAGGGAGTATTTACCAGCCTCATGGTGCAGCCATTTTATCTCAAGCTATTAGCTGCTTCTTCCAGTTTAGACTCTTAGAGCTGCTTTTATCATTGCATGGCTACCTCCGTCACTTCTCTTTCTGCCTCCAGATCGGGCTTCATTCAGAAGAGAAGGAGAACAATAGAGAAGCCACGGTTACCTTGTAAAGGGGTTGTTCCTTCTGTCAACGAGAAGAGGTGAGGCAGTACCATGGTACAAGGTTAAGGGAAAGAGACTGGGATAATCCTCCTATCCCCAGACTTGCTTGCCTCCCAGGACACGACAATGCTCCATTACTTAAATTCTCTCAAATCCTTTGAAATCATCAGATGAGAGATAAGGCGACAGCACTGTTCTGGGTTTTTGTGAGTACAAAGAGGTAGGAATCTCTTCACAGAAGCTGAGTCAATTTGTTGTATTTTTTTCCACATTAAATGGGAATTTCTGCACTTCACAAAGTATAAGCTGTTTCAATAGCGTACAGAGAGATGTCGAGCCAAAGATCTTGGAAGACTACTCCTCAACACCGTTACTATTTATGCTACACATAATGCGCAAAATACAAAATAATATCTAAAATACACACAAACAAAGGCAGGTAGATGCACAAGGAGAAATATCCTACTCCTTCCTCCTTTCCTCTTCAAATACATTGCCATAAGAGTACCAACTGAGAGAAAAAGACAATGTTTCAGAAGTCCAACTGAGACCGGAGTCCCACCATGGTAAGCAAAAGCAGTTCCTGAATGGCAAAGCAACCCCTCACCTAGCTCACAGCCTAAACCAGGAGCACCACCGTGCAGGAAGGGAACTGAGGCAGACATTTGCAGTATTATGTGCTGCATGAGGGTATGTCTGTCATAATCAAAAGTGAACTTGAGTTACCTGAACTTCTGTTCAATCACAGGACCATGGCTGCTATTAGAACCAAGAAAAAGACTTACAGTTTGGCTCATCTAGGAAAATTACCGCTCTCTGTTTCTCGTATGTGTTGAAATACAGTCCTCCAGATCAAACCAGTATGGCTATGGGCATTAGGCTGTTCAGATTCCAGGAAGATACAAACTTGCAATAAAAAGTACTGGCATAGCTACACACAGGTGAAGGATAAATTCGCCGTATCTACTCACCTGATAGGCAGGATATGCAATTTAACAGGTTTACGTACATCTTCAGTAGGTTGACGATCTTCAGCAGGGTGCTCACTTTGAAATGCTTGAGCAGAGACGCAGGTATCCTATATTACATCCTGCACAACCGGAACTTTGATACTGGCAAAGGAAGGAGAGGGAAAGCACATGGCAGGAGCCATTCAAGCTCCTTCTTCAAGAAAGATTTTCACATGCCATTTTGCACAACGTGGCGTATTCCAAGGACAAAAGCAAAAAAAGCTCTTCAGAAGTTTCTTCATGAGCTAGAGATAAAAGTAATCCCTGCTAGGGATGGTTTAGCAGTATGCATATATGGGGGAGGAATTTCAGAGGAAGGGAAATACCCCTCCACCCCATCCTGAGTTTTCAATACTACTTTGTAGTTCTGCCCACTTTTGAAGTAGCTTAAAAGAAATGGAAGTAGTTGGAATGTTTTTACACAAGAAATACTTCCTTTTGTATAATTAAAATTATTGTGGTTGGCTCCTAGAGTGAGAAACTCATAAATTTGTTTCCAGTAGCAATCAGTATAGTTAATACCCATCCTATCAAACAGAGTTAACTCATGTTCATTTTGGGCCTCATCCAGAGCTCATTGAGGTCAGAGGAAAGAAACTATTGACTTAAATGGTCTTTGGAATAGAACTTACAAGCTGAAAAGAACAGATAATGTGGTTAGTGCTGCAACAATGAAAAGGGACGTCCGGTGAAAATAAAAAGGTAAAAGTCAAAATAAAATAATAATTTTTTGAAAAAAACCCAACACCTAACAGACAAAAGGACATCCTTAATGAAGGGTGACGGTGTTTTGTATGACCCAGAATTATGATAGGGAGAGACAGGGAACCTTGTGTTTCAGAGGGTGACCACATCAACTCTTAGAAATCAGGACAAGATATAATAAGAAGAAATTTGCCTTTCATATCTAATACTGTAAGATTCATGTACCTTTCTCTGGATCAATACTTGAGCACTGATGCAGAAAAAGTATTACATGAGATGGCCTTGGGCTTTATGTGTTCTGAAGAGACCCGTGATATTAGGTGTTGAAGCTGTCCAGTTAAAAATACAGACCAAAGGAAGATATGAGGCAAGGATCCTGAAGGACACACAAACTTAGGGAAGGCTTATAAAGAACCAGTATGTTGAGTGGTGATTCTGGCCAAACTGGATGAATTATTGAACGTTATGAGGACCTCTGAAATTAGTTCAATATTCAGCAGGTTTCCCATGGGAACAGGCATCTGCAATGCAAATTCTATACCCAAGCCCTGCAGCATGTTTGCTTGTCCTAAGCATTAGAGTCACGAATAATTCCCTTTTTCACTGCCCTTACAAATAATGAAAACATAAGAAATAGTCTTTTTTTTTAATTTGCTTTTTGGTTTAAGGAATTATAGTGCCACTCTAAAAGCTCCTATTTCCTACTATAATAAATAAGTTCATTGTTTAAAATAAGGTTGGGATACTCACTTCCATACAGATCTCCACCTCTGTTCCCACTTGCCTTGTCTGAATCCCATTTCCATATTCTTTCTTTGATTTTTTTCCTCCAACCTCTAGAGCCCGTGTGTTCCATGACATCCTGGAGATGAACTTCTTCCTTCAGTGAAACCATTAGTAAATTGCCTATTGAATTCAAGATGGACAAGTTTGTGTCAGTGATGAATGGCTTCGCTTCCTACTTTGCAACTCTTTATTATAATCACTGTGTGAAGCTCTCTGCTCTGGAAATTTCACCAACATTAACAGCCATGTATTTCCTGTGGTGAGGATGCCACATCTCCCCTGTGCAGTTCCCCCATCCAAAGTCAAAACAATATTTTTGTCTAGATGTCACTATCATCTCATTCTCATTCCAGTTATAGCTACAGTGATACTGTATAATATTGTACACGTGACACTGGATATTAATTCTTACATGTCACTCTATGTTTGTTTTGTTGTGTTCGTTCATATTTTTAGGTTGTAAATTAGGCCAAGATCATGTTTTACATACTGGCTTTGTGTTCTGCAGATTTTAAGTCAAAGTAGAGAGCAATGTCATTTAAATAACAGTTCTAATAACCCAAAAGATCAGCTTAACTCTCCCAGGCCAAAGAGCTGACCTAAAAGTCTAGTTTTCCTAAATCTTCCATAAGTCTGCAAAATACCTGTTAGGTGACCTGATAAGTCATTTGACTTTTCCATACTTTGGTATCTCAGATTCAGATGTGAGGCAACATTCTTATCTTTTTGAGGGAAAAATGAAACTGATTCATTTATTGACAGATTATTCTGGTGACTTCTACAAATGCAGTGCTGCTGAAGAATTCTAATGGGCATATGTCTAGAGGAAAAACAATGCAGGGATATAAAAATAAGGGAAGACTATAAAGGGTCTAACCTTGATTGACCATTTGAAAATATCAGATTTCCTTGTTGCGAGATTAAAACCTTAATCTGTATTTACTGATCTGAGTCAAAGGACAAGAGTGTGGGAATGAAGATTACAGTTTTTGCTTCTGTATGCATTTTTAAGGTAAGATTTCCTTAGCTGTACATGTACATAACTGAATCAACTCCCTTTTCTATAAAAATATAAAAGGTGATGGTTGCTTTAAAGATTCCAGGAGTGTACAGTAAGATTTCTATTTATGAGAACTAAAAAAACAAAACAAAACAAAACAACCCAAGCAAGCAAACTTTCCTTTTCAAAACAAAAAAATAAGAAAGAAATAAAGCTTCAGACCGTGTCCCATACTATTCCCCATTAAATACCTAACTATACCTGAAATGAAATGCCAAAATGGTTGATACAGCTAAAGGAGGTAAATGACAACTTCTTGGAAAATCAAATAGAAAGCTATTTTAGTAATTAAGGTAAAAAAAAAACCAAATAAAATAGAAGATGGTGATTTGGTTATGTGGCTATATAGATGTAAATGGAGCAGTAATACTTAAAAATATTACTGTGAAGGAAGTTTTCCTTCTTGTTTGCATATGGGAGAAGTCCTTTCATTCCTTCATTCAAAAGGGAGGGAAGAGGCCTCATAGCCTCATATACAAACAGACTTACAGGAAACAAAATGAAAAGTGAATGCATGTTCAATTACTTTAAGAAAAGCATTGGATTTGTTCCAATAATCCAGCACCATTACTGGAGCTGATATGCCTCCCTAAGACTGTCAAAATGAATCCCTTGAATGGAAAAAAAGGGTCTGGTGCTGTAAAAGTCTATCAGGGTTCTTGAAATATTAACCTTTGAGCCAAAGAGTATCCTGTGTAGTCAGGAACAGATCCTGGGCAGAGAAGCAAAAGAACTTGTACAGAGGTTT
>JANHFX010016130.1:45316-64806 GCA_027560015.1 Chloroceryle amazona
TTAGTTGGAGGAATTTTATATTTGCAGTTGAAAAGTGTTCACACCAAAAAAAAAATTCAAACCACTTGATTGAAAAAACTGATGACACATATTTTTTTTAATTGAAAAATCAGAAAAAAACCCCAAACACTAAAATTCACATTTTTCAACCAAGACAAACAGAACAATTTAATTTTGACCACTGATATTAACTCCATGTCTTGTCATCCTATCTTACTAGAAATATCTTCCTGGTATTTCCAAGTAGTTTAGAAGGAAGATGGATTTATTATTAAAGGGTTCTTCTGCCACTGAAAATATGTGGTATGTTTCCTGTACTTGCCATAAAGGTAATTTCTGTTTGGTAATAAGACATAAATTCTATTGCTACTTCAGTATTTATTTTCAAAAACATAGAAGTGTTTTTGTTTTGGGGTTTTTTGTTCTTTTTTTGAGAGAGAGAGTTTGTGAGGTGATAGAAAAGTAACAGCCCAGCTGATCTTTAACAATTTGCCAAAAGGCTGAAATACATTTTTCACTGTGTGCTCAAGCTGTTCTGGAAGATAATCCACACTTGTGCTGACATTGCATTGTTTTAGTTCTCATTTTAGATTAGGTGAATCTTTGTGATCTTTGTTTATATTTACATGGAAGATAAAGTTGAGTTCTCCTATCTTTAATTAGAAAAAAAAAAATAGTTATTTAGGAAAAGATTCCTCCAAGTAAATGTCAAAGTGTAAAGTCAGTGCCTCCACCTGAGCTGGTTCTTGTGAATGGGTCTGATTCAGACATGTTGTTCTAAAATAGATGTCTCAAATAGGTGGGATGAGTCATGCATTGTGCTCTCCAGGGACTGCAAAGGGTTAGCTCAGCAGCAGTCTTCTTACTGAGATGATTTCAATTTCAGTTTACATGAATCACCTGGTCTACCATCACTGTAAATAGAGAAAAGATGTGGGACATTAGCAGGACCATTTATCTTATCCTAAACTAGGCAGCATGAATTGTCTTCTGAAGCTGTGTACTTTTCTTCGTAAACTAGAGAGCAGCTTTGCTGCCTAACCTTTAGATGCCTGAAGTGAGAGAAGATAAATCCCACACACAACAGATAAAGCAAGAAGTCTGTAACCCCAAAATGGGCTTTTTTGCTTTTACAGCAATGCAAACAATGAAAGCAATACAAACTCATCAGCACTACTCAAAAGAGGACAAAAGCTACTACCCGTTTCAGGCCAAATATCTTCTTCCAGCTTCTGTTGTCATTAAAGTTTTTTGGCACCAGGCCAGAAGAGAAACTTTTGGACTGGACTCTATTTGACAAGCAGTATCCAGACAAACCAGAGACCAACCAGTGTGAATCCCATCTTGTAATCACCATTTGTGAATTTACTATTCAAAGCACACAATTCCAGGTTTCTCTCACAAAACTGCATCAAAAATACCAGCATATATAATATTACATGAACCTTGTTCTAAGGTTACTCAAAGGCACACATCTCTTATCAACAGAATCACTCAAAACCAAGATTATCACCAGATATAGAGACATTAACAGCTGCATCTACCTCAACTCTTATCACAACTCAAATGTCAGAACACCCAAAAAAAATCAGCTCCACAGCCAACTCCCTTTCAACGCCAGAGTACA
This sequence comes from Chloroceryle amazona, assembly GCA_027560015.1. Lineage (NCBI taxonomy): Eukaryota > Metazoa > Chordata > Aves > Coraciiformes > Cerylidae > Chloroceryle > Chloroceryle amazona. Next base: position 46,944 of record JANHFX010016130.1, read on the forward strand.
AATGACCACAAAAGACATCAAAATTATATCCCTGCCACCTCTCTGGGGCTCTTCTTTAACTTAACCACTTTATTTACAGTAACGGGGGGGAAAAAAAAAATATGTCTGAGCAAACAGCAGAAAGATGAAAAGAAAACCCACATTACCATCCTCTCTACTCAGAGAGTTTCATGAGAAAATAAGAAAAGTCACTTTCCTCATGGTGTCAGGTGCCTACAGATCATAATATAGACACTTTAAGCCTCTCTACAGCCCAGCTTCAGTGAACTGGGAGTTATGGATGGGAGATGTACGCAGCCACTGCCAAAATGTGACTCAAAACGTACAAAGGAAATAGCATCTCAGAAAAACCCTCAGGAACAGTCTAGCTTGATTGACAATGGAAAGAGTCTAAGAAAAGTAGATTTCCTAGAATACACCAATAATAAAGGAGTCAGTAAAGTAAATAATCCTGTCCTCTTCTATAAATCACCTTCTCTTGTCCCCTCCTTGAACATTTCTGACTGTAGGTACATCTATGCATTCATAAAAGGAACTCAAACCTTTCCACATACACAGGAAAGACACAAAAAATCCATTCCTTTTGTTAAGTTTAATAAATAAGCTATTGAAGAAGAAATCAGATTTGCCACCATGGGAGCTAAGATGAAGCATCCAAAAACTGTTGTGAAAAAAGAACTATTAGGCTTCAAAAGTCAGACAGTGTTTTAAGGCACTTTTACACCATTTCCACAAGCCCAATCCGTATTCAAAATGTCTTGATACATAAAGGCACTGAGACACAGACTGTAGAACATTTCAGACCATAACAGCTAGGATGGGATACGGACCTTTTGTTTGTTTGTGAAGAGATACCCCTCATGCTTTCAAGATTCCCAACTTGCATGCTTTAAATAGAAAGAAAGAATATTTAAAACAGAAAAAGAAGGACACCTTTCATGTGCCAGCCACAACAGAGTAGGCTGCTGTCAGACCATTTGTCCAGGACAAATGAGACCAGATTTATTTTCTCCGTGTACCTATACACACATCCTTTAAGAAAAGACTCTACTTGGAAACGTATGGGCTAAGTGAAGGTGGACTGAGTGATGTGGGGTATGAAGATAAATCCTTCTTTAGAAACTGTCCCTGAGGAAAAAAGGAGGGAAAAAAAAACCCAACAAAATTAAACAAACGAGCAAACAAAAATACCAACTAAGCAAACAAAAATACCAACTAAACAAACAAAACCAAAACACCAAAAACCCCACCTCCACCCTACAGGTTTCATTGAGCAGCAACAAAAGGACATGATGTAAGAACCTAGTAATTACATAGCTTGCCTGTGATCAGAAAGCAGCCCAGATGGTAGTGCATATTCCAAGGGTGATTTCTGTTCATTTCATATGTAACAGCCATTAGACAACATGCAAAAAACCAATCTCCAGCACAGGGACTGACATGTGGGAAGGATTCTTCCCATCCAAATGAGTACATAAGCACTAAAGAACAATGTTTTCTTTCAGGTTTTCTTGTGAGGAGAATGTGAATAATTTTTAGACATCATTATGGGAGGATCACCTCAAATGCTCTAAAGAGATAAAGGTTAATGCCTTTCTCAGGGAAATGGAAGCTTAGACAGAGATTCAGTAGGGGTTGAACACACATATACTATGCTTTTCAGAAGTGCTCTAGCCACTGCACTACAGTGAAGAAAGATTTACCTACTCAGTTAATGAAAGGGAACATACTCATACAAACAGGATTGTTGGCCAGGTAGTGAGAAATGAATAAACTCTATACTGCCTAAATCATAGATAATCCATGTTTACCTCTGTTCATCTTCCACTTCATCACCACTGGAGATGCTCCCCCTCATTTGTCAATCAATGGCTGATTTGGGGTCCTGGAAAATAAAGACATCTCCACACAGCACTATATCAATCAACTTCAGGTTTAGAAATGGTAGAATTCAAAGCCAAAGTTTAGTATTTCATAATATTTTATCAAATGTAACTGCCCAGATCCCATTTTGTGGCAGCATTTTGTACCAGGAATATAGGATTTTTACATTAGACATATTATTATGAATTATGGAGTCCCAAAGAGTCATCAAATATTTAAGTAGTAGGGGAATTCAGACACCATATAAGTATAATAAGTAGGACTATACTCAAGCTGGGTTCTGTATGAGACAGTAACACAAAACTAGTGCTGGTTCCCATTTATGTTAATGCAGAGACTCTATAATACAAGTGGAAATAAGAAGTGGCTGCTGGTGTGGAAACACAGCAGCCTGAAGACAAATTGATTAAAGCTTCTGGCTGAGTGTAAATTAACACTGTAGAGGTCTAAATGTACATGCAGTTTCAGGACAGATACAGGGGAAGAAGTTGTTTCTAGCCAAGGTAAAGTAACAAACATTCTGGAAAATGAGCTTCCAAAAGTTCTCCCTGCTGTTGTGGGCTGAGTTAAACTGATATGCAGTGGGAGAGGACATTTCATTTCTCTTGGAAAATGAGAAGCACATGGGAAAGAAAATTGTCAGGGTTTTTGCTTGGAATTGAAAATTGTTGAAGGTTGAAGACTTTAATGTAGGGGGTTTATCAACAGAAGCAGAATCTGTGGTTTCTATCTGACTAGCAGTGAGGTCTGCAAAAGGTACTTCCTGCTGATGAAATTATTTAGCTAGAGATTTCAGTCCAGATTTTGTACTCAGGAAGCCCTTGAAAACTTGTTTGCCTCTGTCGAGCCGTGGGAATGAATAGATTTAACATTAGCTACCGACATATTTTTGAGGCAGCCCAAAATGTAATAGCAAAGACCTTCGTACAAGCGGAATGGAGGAGAAATGTCCATCTATGTCACAGTGGGCAGGAGAATGGGCAGCGTTGCAAGCAACAGCTAACAAAGCTGCATTTTGCCTAGTCTGGAAGGTGATCCAATCTGTATTCCGAGATGGCAAAGCACTCTTTGTACCATCGTGTCCTTACCCCTCAAATGGATAGGCCACGGAGTCTCTGTGATCAAGATTTTCCAATATCATTCTTGATTTTCAGTGTCCACAATAAGGTATCTCAAAAGCATTCAATTATCAGACCCTAGGGACTAAACCACAAAGAAATCATTCCCCTTTTAAACTGGCTTAGCAGCCACATTCATTAAGTAACAGAGGAACCCCAAATCACAAATTCTGCAAGGAAATATCTAAACTCCCATTTTGAGGGTTTTCTTCAGTGCAGTGATGCAGGTTATGTTACTGTTACTTAATGACCAAAACCCTACAAGTAATTTAAACTGTATAATTTACACAGAGGCAGCAATTGCCTCTTTTCGATTGCAGTGTAAGAAAAGGAAGGGTTTAAATACAGTACAAAGGCATGTAAGTTGAACTAAACCAGAAGTACTAAAATAAAGGATGTTGAAGAAGCAGTTGCGGGAACAAAAACAGTAGAGAGCACCTCAGGGAAGTGGTCGAGTCCCCATCCCTGGAGGTATTTAAAAGCCATGTAGATGTGGTGCGGAGAGACATGGTTTAGTGGTGGACTTGGCAGTGCTGGGTTAATTGTTGGACTGGATTATCTTAAAGATCTTTTCCAACGTAAACTATTCTGTAATTCTATGTTACACTGTCAGAATGATGTAACAACATGAACATCAGCTGTGATCCTGCAGTCTGATGTGGACAGGCATTCCCAGTGCCCATCACCTCTATGGAGACTGGTACAAATGTTTCATCTGCCAGCATGCATCTTACCAGGGGCTCAGGACCAGCAATTAATATAAGTTGTGAAAGTTTGGGGTGGGGGGCGGAATCCACAGAAATCCTGACTCCTGGTAATCGAAAACCAGCTCCCCCTCCTTCATGGGTGGCATAGAAACAGCATGAGAAATGTGAACCAAACATTTTTTAAAATGTAATCCTAATGCTGGATGTAATTTTTCAGTTCCTAAAATAGCCTGAGTTGTTAAGCGTGCAGGTAGGAATTTCTGCTTCCAGGAAATTGCTTTGCCTTTTGTAAATAGTACAAATGTTTCTCCAACAAGCAGGTCTGTGAAGAAGTAGAGTACTCCTTTAGGGCATGTTTCTGTCCTGAGGAAATCAATGAAAGCTTTGCTATTAACAGTTTTGGGAGCAGGATATGGCCCATAATCTGATTAACAAATGCTTTGAGTCTGGGTAGACTGACTTTTCAAAGACATACACAGATAAAAGACTTTTACTTTCATGTCACACTTATCTTTCTTTGTTGTAGCGTAGAAGTCTGTAAAATGTTACCTTACTCCTAACTCATAATACAGCTGTTTTACTTATGCTAGAAATATTTCATCCTGCCAGGGCCATGATGGTGGATAATCTAATTACATAGTTAATTCCACACATGCATTGTGGCCTTTAGGGAAATGACAGTTTGGGACTAGATGTTTCACTTCAAGCATGGTTCACTGCTGACGGAGAAGTGGAGCAGCACCATCTCTACTGAGTAGCAAAAGCATCAGCCTCATATTCTTGCTGTTCTCTTGAGACTTCAGCAGTTCTGCTAAGAAGGAGATGAGGCAGTTTATCTGTTGAGCTGAAGAGTGTGAAAGAGAGAAATCCTTGGTGGGAAAGTGGACAATCAGTCCCGCATCAGATTTCCTACATCAAAGCAAACTGTCATTTGACTGCATCACAACAGTCCTTAAACAGCTGATGTGGTAGTGTGGACAACAGTAGAGTAAGATTTACTAACAGGGGTGCTCAGCCCCAGAGAGTGAGCTCTTCTGGGAGGTGCTTCAAGCTATGTCTGAAGTCAGCAGCAGGAACATTGTCAGGGCATGCTTTGGGATACGAGCTCCCTCCCTGGCTCAAAATTGTGTCCTGGCCACAGATGTTGGTTGTGCATCCTATTTTGTGGAGAGTTCTCTTCTCTTGGAAACCAGGCACGGAGAGGAGAAGAGTGGTGTACTGCTGGGGCAGCGTGCAATGTGGCCCCATGCCATATTCTGGCAACAAAGAGGTACTGCTGGGTGCAGGTATATCTTTAGAACATCTAATGCAAGCATTTCTAGAGATGTCACTCTCCTGCCAAGTGAAAGTGCCTAGGTAGATTGGATAGTTGCAATATTGCATGGAGACCTCAGCTCTTCCCCCATCTCTTTCCCGCCCCAGCACAATTTAAAAGGACACCAGTTTGAGGGGACACTTTCAGCTTCATAAACTTTCATCGAAGTGACTGGAATTTCAGTTATTTCTTGTGAGGTGACCTTAAATCTTTTATCTACTTTTTTTTTTTTTTTTCTCCCCTGCTTCTTGCTTCTACCCTCAGCTACCACTCTTTTAAAACTTTTTCCTTCTGTGAAAGACGCTGATGTCCTGGTGTGGAAAGAGGAACAAACTGTGATGTGCATTGTGCCATGTCTTCCCAGTTGGCAACCAGGCATGTCAAAGGGGCCAGCTTACCTAGCAGTGCATTAAAAAGCTCTTTGCAAAGCATAAAAATGTCAGTCTCATTTCTTTAGAGCTGAACTTTTTCTCTCTATTAAAATAAATTGATTCAGCACAGAAACCATGCCTCTTACCTTTCCATCTAATCTTGACAGGTCTCAGACCCAAGCTCTCTGCTTGCAGCTGCTGTGAGTTTTTCTTCTCTCTCCTCACACTCATGCTTTCATTCACAGTCCATCAGGTCTGGATCTCAGTCACAGTCCCTTCCACTACAACTAGAAATATGTGGGAAATAAAAAATCTCAGGCAACGTAGCGTGTGCAAGAAATGTTGACAAATTCCACTTACCCTGCATTTACTGCTTTGTGGCACTGTGGTGTTAGACTAAGGGTTTCTCTGCTTCATTGGGAATGTGGCTTGAGATTCTTCGAAGGTGAAGGTGAAACATGCCTTCTTTAAGAGGGCATTGTGCTCATAAATGGCTTTATTGACAGCCAGCATCTAACCACTGCAAAACACCTTTCTGCTTCCCAAAATATCACTTCAAAGAGCAGCAGGGCCCACTCTCTACAAAATGTCATGGGAAGGGTTGTTACTGCTCCAAGGGCAGTTGCAGACTAAAGCTGATGCCTCGCCTTATGAAAACCTTCAGACCTTGCCCATGTAAAGTTAAAGAGGTCACTGAGACTTCATATACATGTGTCGTGATCATCACTTTCTAGTCTTTGGATTAAAGTTCATTGGGGTTCCTCCTGTGCAATCTCCTGGCCATCAACCAATTTCAAAGCATACATGGGGCATCATACTGTTTCCTGCTAAATTATCTCATTTATCTTGGGTTCTACTACAAGAGCAAGCAAAATGATCCCTATATCTGTTTTGTTTAATCACAAGGGCCTGCTTTTTTCAAAATCACTGAATGTTGAGATCAGTCTGTTCCCACTGATGTCAAGAGACAGTCCAATAGCATCTGGCAGTGTGGAGACTGGTGTCCATATCCATGCAGTCAGGAAGGCAGGAAGGCTGAAAGGAATTTGTGTTCCCAGATCTGAAACTATCATCCTAAAATCTTCTTCCTAACACTAGGGGTCACTCATCCTCATCTCACTTATTTTGGTTTAAATTGTCCGGGCACTTAAGACTACACGTGCCCAGAACTGTATTTCTCCTGGCAAGACAGGGTAGAACCACACCGCTTGTGTCTAGACAGTTTCACAGTCTACAATGAGTTGCTCCTCTGCCTAGGTCTCATGAAGAGGCCAGACTGTCAGGCATCATCAGAGCATTCCTGACATGAATCAACAGGCTCAAAAGCCCTGGAAGAAGCACTGATGACTACCACTTTGTGACTGGCAGAGTCACGCTGGCATTTATATCATAACCTTTGGGCTAGATCACTTGTCTAAGCACTGGAAAATTTAAGTGTTCATTTCCTAATTTAGCTTGTTTCTACTTCCATCTCCTAGGAAATTTGTCTGTAGTATCCAGTCCAGAAGATATGTGGCACAGAAATACTTCTCCCTTCCTCTTAATGTTGGGCAACATCTTCAACAGCACGGTTAATCTCCAAGGAAAGTCATGATCTTAGTGCATGGGCTTGTGACATTCACCTGGAAGAAGCATACTGGGTCTTGTTCCAAGGTCTCTTATCAATGTCACCTATGTGACTTTGCTCCCTTGCTAATTTGATTGAAGACATAAATGTTCCAGCATGCATGACGTAGCTGTTAGCAGTCCCACTATTTTATTCAGAGTGCTGTAATTATGATACTACAGTATTAGGTTCTGCCTGGTTTGTTCTTCATTTTTGTTTCTCTCCTCAGCACTTCCGATTTTTTTCTCTCTCTATCTCTCTGCACAGTCTAATGACACTGCTTTAAGAGCATATGAGCTTGCTTTCTCACTACTGCATTTGGTTAGGGCCCCCTAAAGAAGTAATACACACAGTAATTTGAATGACTTCAGGAAGGGAGAGGACATTTTCTTTGCATGTGCAGCACAATAACATTGCATGTGAGCATATGTGTACTTAGCTTGGCTATCTGTAACATAGACTTATGCATCTGAGCTAGGCTCCATTAATAAGCAATGGAGTCAGGTGGTTTATTCTTGAAGTTACTTTAGGATGCGAAAAACTATGCCCAAATACTGCCTTTATTTCCTCGACTTGACAATAAAGACAGCTGAGGGAGACTAGTTCATCTGTGAATGTGAGCACTACTGATATTTAAAGATAGGTGCTGTGTATCTCACCCTTCACCTTTTGTGGGACCTTGTTTTATAGCACAGTTTGAAATGGGTCAACACAATCAACCCGGGCATCTCTGAACTAAGAAAAAATTAGATTCAAGAGGACATCAAATTCTGTACTCTGGTGTAATTTCTAGTCTTTATTTTCTCATTTCCTTCTAGAAGGTCTAGTCAATAGATACCACCCGCTGTTTCTGCCAGTGAGAGACTAAGGCATGATTATGACTGATGACTGTGTTCCCTAAAGAAGTGGTACTGCGTGTACTAAACTCCTGCTCAGAGAAGGATGGAGCTCATAACCAGCTGAAAGCCTCCAAGCTGAACAATACCTCTTAAGGAATGCTGACACACGCTACACTAATTCACGAGAATGTGAAAGCAATCTCCGGAACATGACAATTCAGTGACTGGCTGCAGTTAGCGAGTGATTGGGAACATGATCTAAAACTCCAGCCTCCCATTTATGTCAGGCTAACTGTTGACAAAATAGTTTTCAGACTATGAAATGCAGGCACCTTGCATAGGTATTTAGGCAGGAATTTCTTGGCTTTACCCCTGGACAACCTTGTAGTTAAATGGTTAAAGAAAGCTGGTGAGAGAAATGAATGGCATTTATTATTTTTGGCCATGTATATGTGTCTCTGTGTGTGTGTATAAAGATATATATTATATTTAATCCTATAGCCTTAGGTCAATTTAGCTACATATACTAGAGACTGGAGTTTCTTTGCCTTTCACACAGGACTACCACTGGTTTCATGTCCATGATGCATTGCAAAAGATTCTCTGGAAAAGTTAACACCACTTTGGTAAAGCATCTCATGGTATTTGTGGCCTGATAAGTAAAGGTGAAACTGATGGCCTAAGGAAGAAGGTCAAGTGCCTCACAGCATCCCTGACAAAGGATTTACTGTAGGTCATGCACACTGCTGCCTCCTGGTACACTTGTGCTGAGGCTGAAGCTAAGCAGGAGGTTAGTGTGATTCTACAGCCAGACCACTTGTTGATCTTCTGGTTTACCAACATTTAGGCAAGTCACTGCTTGACAAACTGCATTTTCAGCAGTGCTCAAGGTCAGATTTTTCAGGCTCGGAGTTGGGGCTACATTTTTAAGACTGCTCTGTACATGTAGTTCACCCAGCGTTTAGAAAGGTTGGTGTCTGCCTTGTTTTACTCCCATGTAAAAGAGAGGGAAGAATCCCTACCTCCAGGTTAAATATGGAGGGAAAGATCTAAATTTCAAAGGGAAAATGCTGCAGACCAGTCCTTCCTAACCAAAAGACGTGAGTTCATCTACTTTCATGTCTTTCATCCCCATAAATCTATCATGAATTTTTTGATAGGAAAATTAGAAATTAAAATAATTAACTAAATGGAATAGGTCAGGAAATAAAACTAATTCTGGATCATAAAGCTTCTTCTACATGTACATTTTCACACAGCAAACCTAGCCAAATTATTTTAGCACAGGTCCTGAGACACAGTCACTTCAATCAAAGGGATAACAACAATAATCAGATATTAAACTGCTCTCTTCACTTTTTTCTGATCCACGGGATCTCTATCCACACTATCCCTGCATTTTCTTTCTTCACCTTTTTCCTTCTTCCAGTTTCCCATATTTTGACAGGATAGCCTAAGGGCTGTTCCAACCAGGTTACTACTTTTATTTGCACAGGAGAGCAGTCAACCCTGTAGAGCTTCTTCATACAAAATTAAAATGAAATCTTTGTATTAATAATTTCCTTTGTGACCAGACCTTAGCTCCACTGTGGATGTTTGCATTTTCCACTCAGGATGCAAAGCAGTTTTGAAGTTTAGACCTTTAAGAGCAGCTGGGCATCTGATCTGATAGACAGCAGAGATGGAGCCCAAGAACCCCAGAAAACAACTTGAATTTAGCTGTTAGCAATTTCCAATTAATTCCCTGGCTTGAGTTGGCTGACTTCTCTGATTAAACAAAATAAAGCTCTGTACAGTTAGAAGAACATTTAACATTAAACTAAATGGTAAATCTCCCCATCAACAGTGAAGCTGACGACAATAAAAACACTTTAAAATCAAAGATTCCAAGCAAAACTTATTGAAAACTTGTGTTTTTGACTTAATTATGAGTCAGTGTTTCCACAGAAACCACGAGTGCAAGGTACAATCTAAACTGAGTCATTCACTTAATAACTTTCTTTGCATGGGCTCTTATTCCAAATATTAGCAACTATTGACATTTAATTATGTAGCAAATGCCTGGTTTTGAATAAGGGTGGTGAATGTGCCTCCTACTTATTTATACTGGCACACACTGCTTGTGTTTAGATCTTGGGGATGGAATAGACACACAAAAATGGGATGAGAGGAAGAGATCAAACCCTGGTCTTTGCAGAACACAACACTGGCAGATTGCCTGTAGTAACAATGACTGAAACCTGTCATTCACATATAACTTTGGAAAGTTCCCGTCTCAAAGGAGACTTCCTTGAACAAATGGCAGAAAATCAGTTAGCTTCCTGGGAAGTAAATGCCAAAGCAATGAGGTTTGCTTTTTGAAGGACGTGGTTCAAATTTAACTTCATTTTTCTTGGTGAGATTAATCATTAGCTCAGCCAACGACATAACAGGCAGTTCTATATGCATATTCTTGGATGGTCATAGGATAATTCAACTGGAAATTGTCTAGTCCAACATCCCGGTTGAAGCAAGGCCAGTTATGACCCTTCTTTATTGTGCTATTTTCAGGTTCTAAAAGTAGAGGAAATTCCGTAACTTTTCACTATATATATCACTTTCCTATTTTTTGCAGTGTTGATCTTCAGGTTCATTCCAAATCGTGAACTGCACAGGAACAATATTTGCTTAAGCAAATTACATTAACAAGTTGGTGCCAAAAATCTGACACACTGAGCAACTTTCTGCAAATTCTGCTGATGCTAGTTAGTTTTGAAGAGCCTTCACAACTCCTCAGCCCTCTACAAGTTGAGTTTAGTCTGGAGAGAAGCACTGACAAGAACAAACTCCTATTCCATGTCCTACGTCTGTGTGATTCTTAGTGCAACCAAAGTTTTCGATATAAACAAAACTATCACCATGAGCATGACATTAGAAACTTGCTTGAGGTTTTCTCTCTTTTTGCTAATTAAATGAAGCCTTGGAAGTTCAGTTTCACTTGGTTTCTATCTTAAATCATACCCTCCAATATCAGGCACAAGGGATCTTTCAGTCCAAGTGCAAAGAAGTCTAATAATTAAAGAATTGGACAGAAACAAAATTAAAATATTCTGTTCCATATGACTTGTCCTAAAATTGGAACCACTGAGCATCCTAGACACCTAATTGCATCAATGGCTACAAAAGCAATCCCAGTTTATACTTTTTTTTTCTTCCAGCAAAGTTTTTTGTTTTGTTTTCCAATTTATGTGCACTACCATCTGTACTATCCTTCAATGGGTGAATGTGCTTGTAGGCTGAGCAATTTCTATCTTGCTTTGATTTTTAAAAGAAGTCTCACATGTATGCAACATAAGTTGGTTATTTTCCTTCCCATTTCATTTTTTGTCAACAGAATTGGAATTCAGAGGGTCTGATTTGTTATTTTGTGCAGTATGATGAAACCATATAGCAGCCTACATGTTATCAACTACTCAATAATTCTCCCCCATTTTTTCCCCCTGCTAACAGGTTATCATCTTACCATGCTCTGTGCTTCAGATTCAGTCTTTGCTGGCACGCAAGGAAAGCCTGCAGCAACCAAGCGGGGCATTCCTTCAATCTGTATTTAACAGTTAATTGCAAACCTGTTCCTTGAAGTACTGCCACAATTCCTTGCTTCGCTGCAGTCTTTGATATCAACCTACTGCTTTTGGAAAGATTACAACTTGTGCACTTGGCTACTCTGGTCAGATGTGCACAAGAACATCAAGTATGAAAAGTAAAATTGCTTTCTGCGCTGCGTGCGAACCCGACAAACCTCTCAATTGCCATGTTAGATATGCTTCAAACCCGTGCAAACCTGCAGGGGAGATGCTCTGGGAGAACGGAAATTTCCAACAAGGAAGCTGACTTTCCGGCTGGGAGGGGAGGGGTGAAATGTAGAGGGAACCCACAATGTGGGGTATTTCTCACATACTTTGCCAGAGCTGTACTCACATCAAATAAAGACCTGTCCTCGCTTATTTTAGCATCAAATACCATTCTCATTTCCAGTAATGTAAACCCAGAATAGCACCCTAACAGTGCATTCAATGGGATTTTAATCAAGATTTATAACTTCTTTTAAGAAAGAGGCATGACACACATTGGACGGAAACTGAACATGACACTTTTCAACTTAGTAGTTGAAACTTATAACCTGTCAATAGTGAATTAAACCCAGACCACAGAGAGCACACTGAACAAAGACCTATCCATCACTTACACACAGGAGCAGATGTGCTAAAGGATATGAAAGCTCACATGACTTGCTATATTGTGTTAATATTAGGAATCCACTGAAAAGGCTCAAAATTATTAATCTTTTGTGAGTTACATTTGTGTAATTTCAATGTCCTCCATATCTCTAGTACTTCACTAATCTTCAGTGGAGTCCATGTCAGTATTAATGCATTGCCACAAATGTATCTACAGTCTGACATTAAAGAGTTGTGCACAAATGCATAAACTAAGTAAGTATTGATTTGCTCTTTCTTCTATGCAAAAGGAGTTTGAGCAGAGTGGGGTCAGGAAATGCTGACTGTATTGGATCTTTGGCTCCAGGCAGTCTTACCTTATACCTGGGTATGGTCCAGCATTTGCATTGGCTGTGGATGAAGATATCAGTTCATGCTCACTTTTTTTTTGCAGACTCATCTAAAATTCTGAATACCATTTGACTAGGAGTTTGCAACTTCTCCATGTTCTCCATGTGGGTTTTACACCACTTCTTGTGCAGACTGGGGAATTATTTATCCACCCACACATTTCACCTTCTGCTCAACATGTACCTATACAATAGAGTTCAGTAAATTTTTTATTCCAGGCTAGGCATACAAGATCCAGCTTCAGTCTGAAAACCGTGGTTATCATGATACTTCTCCATTGCCGATAGACCCTGTTCTGCCCTGTATACATAGGCATCACCTGTGGGGTATATTAGCAGGGTTATGGAAAAGCCACAGATTTAGCAGCTGTCAGTGAGTTGATGGGCTTCTCAAGCGACTTTTTTGTCTCCATCTAACTGAGATCAGGGATTCATGAAGATATTTTGGGCTGAGGTTCAGAACAGGAAAGGTAGGTAAAATTCTTGCAGATTGTAGAAGAAGCAACTGCAAAGGCTATCCTCTACACTGGAAAAACAAATGACAGACAAAAATGATCCACAACAGTCATATTTTAAAAATTTTAAACATTGAAGAGGCTGTTACAATCATCTCACATTAAGTGTCTGCAGCAGAGAGTCTAAAGAACATCGCTAAGAAGTGGTTTGGACCCTGAATTAAAATTATTCTGTAGTTGTCCCCACTTTCCAATTTGTCTACATCCTGGTTTAGATATGAATACCATAACTGCACATGTTATTTCAGTATCAATCTTAGTGATGACATTTATCTGAATATCATCACCTTCTACTCAAACTTAATAACCCCGAGAGTTTACATTCCATGACTGTATCATGTACGTTAGCAACTTACACAGAAAATGGCCTTATGCAGAAAATAATCTTCATATTTTAGGAGGTCTTTTCTAAATCACTGTTTTTCAGAATATCGGTTGATTGAGTTTATGTATTTTTTGTGAATGCTGTGTGTATATATATATCTTTTGAACATCATATCTACGGTTTCTCATTTCCAGATATTTATGTTTTACCTACCTGTCTATTAACATGCTTTCCTCTTACACCTACAGATCTTTTTCTGAGATGGTCGAACTTATTAAGTAATTCTGTTACCAAAGCCTAATGAAAGGCTATGTAATAAACCTGTACAATTCCTGTAATTCTCCCAATAGTAGCTTACATCACTTGAAGAATTCACTCAGGTTTATTTCCTAGTACAACTGAAATATTTATTTTTTACATATTTAAAGACACAGAATTCCAACAGTTACTTTAGTAAAATGAAGCTGGGCTCTGCAAACAGTGTTTCAAATACAGCTGAGTAATTTTGGCTGTGTTGGGGGCTATATTTACATGACGAGTGGTACTTGCTGAAGTGCAAGCAAAGGATAATATTTCTCTTTTGCTTCTTATCCTCATGTATGAAACCACAAATTGGAGGGACACCAAAGAATGTTTTCATAGGGTTGCATGAACATTAATCATTTTAGAGACTTCAAACAATTGCATGTACTAAGTTATAAAACTGCATATAAAAAGACCTGAACTAAAATCCTGGAACTGAACAACATGAAGGGCTGAGAGTATGTTAAACCAAAAACTGGATCAAGATCTGAAATTTTCAAATATCATCAGTCTGGCTTCCCAGCAAGTAGAATCTAAACCCTAGTAAGAAGTTAACCTTGAATTTAGGGAAGTTCAAATACCACTTTTAAATCTGGGGGGTTGGCTAATTTCTAATATATATAAATACCAAGATGGATACTACAGTTTAAGGAATTTTGCCTTTGACTTAAACAGAAGCAGGTTTGTTGCCAGAGCACCTTTGCTGTTGGCAATATCACCAACAGCATCTATTGAAACCAACTTATCAGTTATAGGTTTGGAACCATATTTTAAAATCATATAGTTTTGGACTTACCTTCTGTCTCAGGATATAAAAAGAAAAAGATCTCTTCCATTACTCCTCACAGAAGAATGGTTTGTTTCTGCAGAACAACTGACTTTCCAATTTTCCACATCAGGACCTTATTTTCTTCACTGCTGAGTTTACCATACAAAGTGACAAACATACTCATTTCTCTTTTGCTAGCAATTAGTTCTTCAATACTTAGGCAGATGTTACTCTTTAGCTGTAGCCTAAATATATGAGCTTCTATTTGCCATAAGATGTAATAGATCATGTTCCACATACATTTTTCAAATGACTTCAAGCCTTAATCATAATAAAGACTGAAGAGTTAACAATCCTTTCATCTACAGATTATTACTGAATATATCTAATAATATAGTTAAATTGTATGCACACAAAGAGACATAAAACAGATTTCTTTTCTCATTTTCTTCAATACCAAGGGAAAGAAAGAGACAAATCCAACAACAGCAGATTTTTTTTTTCCCTTCTTGCTTTAACAGAGTGATTTTCTTTAAAATAAAATAGGCTGCAAGCAGCTAGGAAAGCTATTAAATGTTGCTCTTGTTTTCTGTGTCACCTGTGAAATACCACACAGAGATTTTAATCTTTGCTTTAGTGGTTTTTCTCTAAATTCATTCATTTACATGGAACTACAATTCCTTTGATCCAAAGAAATAAAACTACAGCTACAGTTCACTTTATTTTAGGTTCATTATATGCCTGTAAATAATAAACTGTACATTTAAAAGGTATGAATTCATTGACAGGCTGGTGATATTCCTTGGTAAGTGCATAATACTATTCAATAATTACCACTGCCAATAACACTTTCATGTCCTACCCCAAGGACAGGTAGGTGAGAGAAAATGGAAAATATGAGCCAGGTGTAAGGAATAGGGTAAGGGAGGGGTGAAAAGTGATTCCCAGCCAGGTGGGAGTTTGTGTAAGAGATTACTCAAAGCTAAAACTGCAACAGGACTTGTCCATCCTGCAGTTCTCATTTTAAATTAAGTGACATGGCCCAACAGGCTGGATATTGACTCATGAATCAAGAAACCATTCCTTGTGTTGGGACACGTGGGCTGATGAGAAATGCTGGACATGACTCATCTAAGATACAATTTCTCTAACTTTGTAAGAGTATAGCTGGGAGCAAGGGAAAGCCAAACAAACACATTTCAACATTTCTGACTGAAGTATTCATTACATTCTTTTCCTTTCCCCAATAATGTGACATTTTGTCCCAAACCAGGCTGAAAATAAATGTTGATAGACATTTCTCCGTGTGGAAATTCCTCCTTTGGTTCTGATAGTCCATATTTGGCCAGAGCCACCAGACATTTCAGAATTATTTATTGTAGTTTACATTCAAGATGCCCTTTCCAAAGAAACATGAAAATATTTGTTCACTGTTCTTTAGGTCTTGTGCCATGTTATAACTTAAATACATATTGAATTTAAAGTGTTCACATATGAAAAAATTATACTGATGTTTAGAAAACAGAAGTGTTTTTCCTCGTCGTTACCGAATGTACAGAAAGCCATAGTTTATTTTACTTCACTCAAAAATTTCTGAGCAGGACGAGAGAGAAATTGAGATGGTTACCATCCTCAAGAAAGGTTTAACTGGGAAAAATTCTCAGAGTTCTGAAAAAGACCTGAAAGGAAACAAGGTGGAAGATGTGACTGGTAGGTCACAACTGATTAACTTCGTCAATAGAAGGGAGCAAAATAGGGAAAGAGTTGTTCATTCTTATTCAGATCAGCTTAGCTATGTCATTTGGACTCCAGGAAGTCTGACATGTGGGAATATAAGTGTTAAAAGACAAAAAAAAAAAAAAAAAAGTGAAGCTTGTTTCATTTTGCATCAGTTTCCCTGTTTGTAAAGTCAGCAAAATTCTTCTGGTGTGCTGCAAAGCATGTAGAAAAATTCGGAGAAGTTCTGTTACCACCAGTTAATTTCACAACCATCCAAATTTTTCTTTAAGCCAGCTCTTAAGAAAGGCTCACTTCTTTTGATTTAAATTAAGAGAATGGATTAACAAACCCTCACCAGGACTGACGTTTAGGAGCAGATCCTGCCCTTCCTTAGTAAAGCTCCTTAGAAATGAGATGAGCTATCACCCAAAGCAGGATCCTCACTGGACCCCCTGGTTTCCCTGCCTGCTCAGCAATCAGCATTTCTCCATAGATTTGCTCCACCGATTGGAAAGGCTGACGCTTAATGGCCTTTCATTGCAAACTTCCTTTTAGCTCACAGCCCAGCAATTAGTCCCCAGCCATGCTTCACGACCTCTGGCTGCCTCACTGCAAGCTTTGATCAGAACTTTGCTTGCTGACACACATCTAATAACCCACCATGGCACCGACTAAGCTATCAGGTCCTAATTTATGCCTCACCCCGCATCCTAGGCCAAATAGGGGGTGTAATTAGCTGTTATACCAGCCAGAAGTTTGACCTGACCTCCAGTTTAGAAGTCAGCAGGGAAAAGAAAAGAGGAAAGCTACTGAAAATGAGTTTCAAGGGTCTCTGCAAAAAAAAAATGTAATATCCATCTCAGAGGAGCCTGCACTGTTTTTCAGATTTCCACTGATCATGTAGTACCATCAGTAGCAGAAGTTGTAAATTGTCTTCCCATTTCCTAGAGATATCATTCTCATTTAGTAGCAAATAGTTCCTGTAAGATTATGCACTTTTGCTGTAGACACGAATACACTTAGGTGAATGAAAAATGCTAAGCCCAACAGTTTTCTCTATAAATAAATGAGATATGGAAGGAGATGTCAAACCCAGAAAGGATTTTTTGGGGGGTTCCACCATTTCTGGATTCCACAGTTAGCTTTTTCATACTGTTTCTGAATTTTAGGGGTCTTTTTTAAGTGGCATAAAAATGAGAGGAGAAAGCAAGAGCAACAGCAAAAGAAGTTTATTTTAAGTCTATTTTTTCCAAGCTGAAATGAAATGTTGCTGTTCTGAGCCCTTGGAAAGGATGTTTATTCTACTCTAAATAAAACTGAAGTATATTTTTAAATGAAACATCACCTCAAATTACTTCGAAAGCATACAAATAAAAAACATTTACATTTTTTCCAAAAATCCTTTCCCATTTTCCTACTGTTTTTTTTTCTTCTCAACTGAAACAAATCTCTTTGATCAGCAGGAATTCACAAAACATTCCAGTCAACCAACTTGCATAATTTCAGTGGGAAAAGTTCTTATTTGCATCAACCCTTCTGTCCAGTGCAGCCACCTCTCAGGAGGCAGAGAGAAAACAGCCTGGCAGAGCTGAGTGGGTTTTCCCAAGGCCAAAGCTGCAGAAGGATGGTGTGGAGCACTTTCTCCCCTAACACACAAGAGATCCACCAGTCAGAGCAGGCAGAAGGTTCAGAATGTGTCTTATCCCAGTTGGAGCAGGATGTACAAACCCAGCTGCATTGTGTCTTCACTTCTGGTTAGGACAACAACCTCCATATCTGTCTTGTG
>JANHFX010016131.1:0-29193 GCA_027560015.1 Chloroceryle amazona
GGAGCTGGTGCGGCAGGAGGCCGAGCACGGGTACCGCAGCAGGGTAGGTACCGGCGCTGAGGGAACCAGGCCCCTTCCTTCCTCTGGTGCCATTTCTGACAGAGCTCGAGTTCTCCCATCCGTGGCTTTTCCTTTGCTGAGATGGATGCTTTAGGCCCCCATTTTCACATAATCTTTGAGGCAGAGGTGTTGGTAGTGCCTTAAATGTCATTCCCATTCTTTTCAGCATTACCAGCTGCATTAAGGCTGCGGGCACAGCACCTCGGAGCTGCTCAGTGTCCCTCAAGCCTGTTGTGCTCTGCTGAGCTCTGAAAATGAAGCTGAAGTTGAGGAACCCTCCCTAAACCACAAGCCCAGAGCGTAGTTTTCGTATTGAACTATGAGCTACGCTGCAGTCGCTCACCTCTGTTGTTTATTAGATGGCTGCTGCTAAAGTCAAAGCTGGGAGGGGGTGTCCGTGCTTTAGAGCATCAACTCTTGAATGTTACGGCTGCCTTTGCTCGGAGCATGTTCTGCACTCTCCCACAACCCTCCACTGTGCGTTGAACACCGCGTGCAGAAGATGAATTCCAGAGCCCAGGCACTAGTGACCATCTTTGTTTTGATCCCATTAGCTCCACAGTTACCCAAAGGCAGCGTGGACCTGAGGAGCCCTGTCCTTTGCAGCTGGGGCACGAGCACCAACTGCTGCTGCAGGCTTGGAAAGAGAACCTCAAAGAATCACAGAACTCCTGAAATAAGGGTGGCTTTGCCACGACCTACGACGATGCCGAGACTCCGGAAGCTTTTTCAGGACCTTTTCTTTACAGAACTAGCAAATAACCCCAAAGAATGTGGCACGCTTGAAAAGATTTTAACATTTTATAGTAATACTGTAAACAAAAGATTATGTCAAAAATATTGTACAGACAGACACTGATAAATACAAGTTTTGGAAAAAGGCAAAAAACCCCGACTTTCTTTCCTAGGCAGCATTTTGTAAAGAAAGAGCAAGTTTGTTTACAGGGGGAAAAAAAAGAGGAGATCTGGTCATAACAGAAAAAAACACCTTTGTTACTTCAGGTACTGTAATTCCTCTGCCCCGCAGTGCTGCGTGACCTCGGGGCTAATCTACGTACGAGGCTTTAGTTCCGCTGTTGGTGTCGAAGCCGCTTGTGCAAAGAGCTGACGTCGCACATCAGCATCTGCTCTGACCACTTGTGTTTGGCTGAGAACGTCAGAAAAGGGCCCACCTGGCATCCCAGTCCCTGGGGCTCAGGAGGGATGGCAGGGTGACCATAACCAACCCCGGACGAAGGTTGGTTCTGTCACCAGGAATGCCGAGAGAGGGAGCGGGGAATCGATCCCGGGCTGGCCGGGGTTTTGTCGCTAGGCTGTCCCAGAGCTGAACAGTTGAGCTGAGCAAAGGTGGAGCTGGTGCAGCTGGAACAAGGGCTGGCAGCTATCAGAGTCTGTTAGCTTTGGCACAGAGGCAAGTTTGAATAACTGATAACTTAGCACGGAACTCAGCGTGGCCCTGCTGTGGAAATGGGGTTCGATATGTTAGAGAAGCGTACGGTGGTGTCCTGAGAGATTTAAAAATGCCCCCGCTGCCTTCCCGGGATGCCAATTTAAGCATCAGTTCCTAGATCATCGATGTTTGCAATTGCCAGGAGCCTTATTCTGAAGTAGCTTTTACAAATGTCTTCTGCAGCTCTAATCCCAGCCTGTCTGCATTCCTGCGAGTGCAGAGACAGCTCTGGAATTCAGAAGCGCAGAAAGGAAATAAAATCCATAGTGAAGAAGGTGAATTTACTGGGTTGTCATCCTCTCTCTCCCTTCCCTCCCTCAAACTTGCAGCACTTGAAGAAGGGAGCTAAGAGCAGCCCACAGGAATCCAGCCGTGTTATGGCAGCACTTACAAACACGCTGCGAGTTGAAAAGGAACCAGCCCCTGAACTTTTGTTCACCTAAAGATGGCAGCTTTCCACCAGAGAGCCCTGAAGGGGTCGTGGTTCTGGCTGACCCCCGGGTGCAGAGCGGTCTGTGGGACAGCAGCGAGCCCCTCCTGAGGCAAAGCCTTCTGGGGAAGCTGTCTCAGAGCTCCCACAAACTGCTGCCACCCCACAGCTCTGCCCTTCACTACACGACCACGGGAAGCGCCTGGACGGCTGCGGCTGACTCCTTGAAAACAACAACATGGGCAGAGGCCAGAGAAATCTGATTCATCCCCCCCATGGAATTTAGCCTCTGAAAACTCTCATTTTTGAAATAATGGACTGACATATTTGTGGAGCTGCTGTGAAGGGAAAAACCTGACAAGACCTTGACATTTGTGACCCATCCACTTGCCAGGCAGCCTGGGTTATTCCACGAGTAGCTTGTAAAATTTTGAAAGACTTGCATAAAACTTCCTGGATAAAAGAAATATCTTTTCACATTTGGATATGTTGAGGTACAGAGGTTATATGCTATGGCAGACCCAGCTGCTTTTACACTGGCACTCTTGTAACTTCCTTTTCTTTTTGATTTTTTTTTTTTTTTTAAAATCATTACAGAAATCTTTAGCGAGATTGCATCTTGAGTTACTGAGCACTGCTGCTGCAAACAAGATGGTGCCTTGAAGGTGGCGGTAAAATTCAACAGGAGACTTAAAAATGAATTATTAAATCAGAAATAAAGGGTAACATTTTCACCACTAATGCCCTAAAGTAACATCAAGCATATATTAATGGCATAGTGACAACTAGAAGAAATAACTATTAAGTTTCAAATTCCTTCCAAAACAGATAAAGTGACAAAGACCTTGTAGAGTTACACGTAATAAGCTCAGATGCCCACGACTATTGTTTTAGCAGACTAAAAACATTATTGCACAACAGTTGATATGGGAACAGATAACGTTGGGTTTACTCAACCTTCCTCCTGCTGGTTGGCAGTTACGGTCCCGGAGCCTTCGGAGCCCGTTGGGCTGCGGGTCTCTCGGTCAGCGGCGTCGGGTGGCGTGAAGCTCCGGGACGGACGGAGCAGAGGTGAGGTTCTGCCCTCTGACGTGCGCGGTGACGTCAGCGAGAGCTCCGCCAGCAGTTCCTGAAAGCAAAGGTGGCCCCGAGGAGACCTGTAGCAAGAGCTGGGTACAACGCTGGGACGGGACATTGGCTCCACAGCTATTTGCAACATGCTATTCTCTGTAACTAAACTGGCAACACAGGCACAGCGTAAGGCAGTGGGTTAAATTAATCATAAAATCGTTAGAAAAAAAACATGCAAAAAATAATACTGAGTTTTAAAAAAAAAAAAAGTTTCTTGCCCCTTTCATTTTCCTCATAAAAATTGGAATAGTTCCACACCTCTACGGAAACCCAACCTTTAAAAAAACCAGGCTAAAGAGCCGAGCGCGGCTCAGTTGTTGTTCTCTTTGGTGGTGATGGTGACCAGCTGTTTGGCAGCCTTGGCGATGTCGTAGGCGCACTGGATGACCTGCTGCGTCACCAGCTGGATGTCGGTCGTGGGGCACGTCTCCACGGGAAGGGTTTTTTTGCACTCGGATTGGAGTCTGTAGGCACTAGATGTCAGCAGACGCAAAGAAGTCCTTACCAGCTCGGATTTGGGTTTCTGGGAAGGGAAAGGAGAAGTTGAATTACACAAAGCAACGAAACCGTTTCGGGATCGCTTTTAATCAGCCAGTAGCAGTTTGGGAGTGTTCTTTAAATACAAAAGTCCTGCTGCTAGGGCCCGGAGGTCTGCACAGACTTCTCTGAGCTGCTGCAGAGACACGGGGTAGGGGTGGATGAAAGTTCCTGGAATTTCTCCTCCCTCACCACGGGGACATTGCAGACGGCCGCCAGGCAGCACGGAGGGAACAGCGCTTCACGCTCTCGTTCAGGACATTACTCACACACACTCTCTAGTGCCCGTGCGCTGCCATCCAGCCCGTGTCCTCGCTGACCTCAGGGTACAGCGTGTACAGCACAATCGGTTCGGGCGGGCACAACAGCATTAGAATTTCCTGGCAGGTCTTGAACACTTGACAAAAGCTTAGTGATGGAGATTTCACTCCCAAAATGTGCCGTGAAGAAGCAGATTACTTTGGTAGGTGGGAACAGACCTAAGCACACTGGCAAGTAAGAAATCCAGGCAGCAGCACTCAAATGGAATCCTGGGAGTGACCATCTAGCAAGATTCCCATACAGCCCCATGACTCCTCGGGCTGGCTGCAAGTAGCCTCCAGTTTTGGAGGAACTGCATAGCACGTTGAGAGTTTTCAGTTCAAGAGTAAAATTAAAGGTTTATGCATCAGACCCTTCCCAGCTGGCACGCTAAGAAGCACGAAGATGCACAGTGTGACAAATATCTGGTTATTTCTCCCTACCTTCACCTCTTGGGTTTTGTTTCCTGAAGGGGAATTTAACAAGGAGGGAGGCCAAAGACATTTTAATGCTGGAAGGTACTCACTTTTGGGAACAAGGCTGCCATTTCTGTTACTGCCACATGTATTCTCTCGGAGCACGGTATATAGCTGCAAAACAATGCAATGTATTATTCATTACGTACAGACACCTCTCCTCTTGGATTTCACTCGTCAGCGGCTGTTATTCTAAAAAGAAGCGAGTAACAAAACCCCTGATACACTCTAAAAATATCTTTAGAGGCTGCACTGAAGGCAACCGAAGTAGCCGGTGCCACACACCATGTGGTGACTCCTCACGTCTCCTCAGCACCCTCCAGCACAAGTTCATCTAGAACTACGTGGCTTCAGGAAAAGCAAGAACTCAGAGCAGAAAATTCTTTAAGTTTTCATTACTCTCTGATGGAATTTGTTCCAAGGAGTGTTTGCCCACACCTATTACACCAAACACCCTCAGAAAAAGGCTCTGTTTGTACGTCATTATGGAAACGTGTCTGTGACTGTTAACTGCACGCTGATTCATACGCTTGCATTTCACAGCCTCCCCCTGCCCAACTATTTAAATGCTGGGATTTGTCTCCAAATTGTACAGAGAACTACTCAGCTGCTTCTGTCTGATGTGCACATACCAGTGTATAATGGTTATGTGTGCCTGCTTCATCTGAGTCAGGCTCAAAGGAAAGCAAGAGTCTACAGCCTGAGAATATCTAAACCCAATGCAGTGATACAGAGGTGCTCTGAGAAAAGCGAATTCCCTCCTCACAATGCAGTACTGACAATCAAAAGGGGATTAGAAAACCCCACTCTGCAGCTGGGATCCGAGGGAGGTTAACTCACTGCCATGTTAGGGAACTCTCCATTTGTTTCTGAAGAGCTCTTTCTCCATACAGCAAGAGACACAAAAGCAGATTGCTAAAAGAAAAGTTTTTAAACTGCTAAGGATCTAAGCAGCTAAAAAATATCCATTAGTCTCTGTAGGAAAGTTTTGTTTTTCTTTTTTTTTTCTAGAAAAAGGTGTTTCAATTGATTTTGCATTTCAGAGTTAAATCTTGGCCATCCCAACTCTTAAAAACAATTTGACAGCCAAGTACTGGTATTTATAGGCTTCTCCTGTCTACACCCCTGAAGTGATGTGATTTTCCAGCACCTTTCCATGGGCGAGTTACAAAGTAGAAGCCTTTGCAAACCAAACCAAACCAAACTCTTTGTACCTAAGTTACCAAAACACCATAAACTCAAGAAACTGTACCCCAAGCCCTGGCAGCCCAGCCTGCAGCCTGACCTCCAGCAGCTTTTCACCCACCAGCTCCGAGCCAGGCAGAGCGATGCCCGCAACAAACCCGGGCCAGCAGCTGGAGATGCACTCCGAGGACACACCTCAGCCCCGAGGAGATTTCTTGCCATCCCCGTAGCAGTCTGTGGTCAGCTGAAGCCAGGGATGCAGCACCACGTGCTAGCTCCCCTTTCTCATCACAAATGAAGGTGAGGCCCCCGAGCACCCCAGGCTTCCCGCACAACTCGCAATGGCCTTTTGTGATAAAGTTTAACTAAGGGTAAAACATCACCTGAAGGTAACTTAAGAACACCAAGATGCCTTCTCGGATTAATTCACACCCGGTAAACAGACAATGCACAAACCTCATACAGCAGCTTACGGACCACGTGCATCTCCAATCTACCAATGACTTCCACAGCGTGTAAGTTTTAGGCTAAATGCTCAGTAATTCTGTTAACTGATAAAACAAAGGCAGATTTTCTTAGTCCTCAGAGTTTACTTTTCTTTTATACACCAAATGAAAATTGGTCTATTCAAAATCGATCTTAAAACCATTTCCCATAAGCTGCTGTGAAGAGCTGCGTTAGTGTGGTCTGTCAACAGAGTTTCATTTCAAAAGACTCGGTTTTAAGCTTCAAAGATGCAATAATTTTAGTGAGAGTTAGTTAATACAATTCAATCTCAAGGAACAGAATCACAAAGCAACAGCATTCGAGAAAACTACTCTGCATCTGTGGATGATGGTAGATCATTGAGATTTCAAGCAAAAAAACACAATCCCCTCAGTCAGGATTTGTGCAGTCACCTTGCAACAGCAAAAGGGCAAAACCAGGGCACTTGGCAAAGGCACCAAGAAAGAAGAAACACACGGGGGTCATTTGGGCAATGCAGGAAAACTGCTTCAAAAGGGGGTATTTCTGTATGTCTCGCATCACTCGAGTTCTCCCAAATAAACTGGAAGTGGAGAGAAGTCTCACAAGTTCACTGATTCCCCTTCTGCTATTAACAATTAATTTGCTCCCTACAAGCCACCCTGAACAGCACCCTACCTCACTAAACAGCCCGTTTGCTGATTAAACCCTTCACCAACAGGGCAGAGAAAGCTCTGAGAGTAACTCAAATGAAAGAGACCAAGGCCAACAACACCTATTTCATAGCGTGATCTCCAGCTGAGCTGCAAAGCTCACAGCGTGTCTGGGAGGAATGCCTCTCTTTTGCAGTCTGAACACTTGCTGCAAGCTCATGAGACAAGCTGATGCATTCCTGAGTTTCCACCCACCCCAGTAAAACATCGAGAAGATATTCAAGTAGTGACAGCTTGGGAAAAAGGCTCCATCATAAGCAGGAACTTGAGATAACCTCCTTCTCCAGTCCTGACAGCTGTCACCAGCAGTAACGCCTCGAGTTAGAGCTTGGGAAGTTCTGAACATTTCACTTAAGTCCATTTTATATTTATATTTTGGGCAGGTTGGGAGATACTCTGGAAACAGCTCTATTGCTTCCTCGACTCAAGACACAAGTGATCTCGCTCACCACACCGGCTGTACAGACAGCTGATAGCCAAGCTGTCAGGTGTGAATGTCACGTGTTGGGAACCCTGAAATCTTTTCCTCTAGAAAGAGTTCCAGGCTGGGATTCTGTCCCCATTAAATCAATACTGGGAGCTTCAACTGAGGGGGCAAGAGCTCTCTGAAGGGGCTACCTGCAGGTCCATTACCGCCCGAAGCATTTCGTGCATGGCCTGCAACGACCCCTGTGCAGAGGGAGTGTGAGGGGAAGAGGCAGCAAAGAGAAAGAGAGAGGACACTGTGCCTGGGAGACAGGGACAGAGGCCAGAGTACCAGGAGGCCGGAGCGGGCTGCCGGGCGGTCAGGGGAGCACTCTCAGCCCAGGGAACCCGCGCGCTGAAGCGGCCGAGGCTCGCTCCGAGCTGGAGCGCGCCCGCACGCGCCAACGGTCTACTCGGCCAGCGGAGCGCAGGAGGAGGAATGGAAGAGTGAGGAAGAAGAAAAAAGAAGAAAGAAAGAAGGTGTTTCATTAATGGCTGATACTCTTGCAGCATATTATTATTCTCCAATTATCAGTGCAGAGCATGATTTTCTGTCTGCCTTGGAAGGTGCGTTAACACATCCCCAAGTATCTCACTCTGTCGGGGATGCGTTGCCCTGCTGCAGGCAGAGCACGGTGGCACCAGCCTGCTCCATCTCCTGCCTGTCCCGGGCTGGGTGGTTCTCAGCACACTGAGACAAAGCCAGGGAACAGGAAAACAAAGAACAGCAGCTTCACAGTTCAGTGTTTTGCAGGACTCTACTCATTTAAGCACTGGCAAATGCCCCACTCCATGCATTGTACAGAAGAGAGGAAAAAAAAGAGCAAGTTATTTAGATATTTACTTGATTTAACAGCAAAAGCTGACTACTCTGCACTGTTTCTTTCAATATTTAAACAAAAAGAATAATTCTAATACTCTAAACTGTGATAAACATGAAAACCCAACTCCTTTAAAGCTTCTCTTACTGTTGCTTCTCTGAGAAAAATCAAGAAGGGATCGCAGCGGAAACTGTTAGAGATGAGGGCGCCGGGCTCGGCGCAGCCACCTCAGAACTCGCCGCTGGGAGGGAGGAGCGGCCGGGCCGGGCGCTCTCCCTTCTAAAAATAGAAGGGTACAAGAAGGGAAACACACAGAAGTGGCCCCATTGTTGCGCACTTCTCCGGGCAGGGCAGGAAGCGAGTGCTCAACACAAAGCGTGAGACGCTTCTCCCGGTAAAGCCGGGCACAGAGCAGGGGTGGGAGGCAGAAGGGGAGACCTGCCAGTCTGCGGGTTGAGATCTTTGAGACCAAAGCTGTTATGACCTAAATACGGTCACGCCTGGGAAGACGTAGCTCTTACTTCCAGTCTTCTCCAGGAGCTGTGCAGCAGCACCACCTGATGATCGGTCAGGGGCAGGAGCACTTGTACTTGCTCACAGCTACTCTGGAAATTAATTGTTGAGCTGGGCCAGAGGCTCCCCGAGAGAGCCGAAGCTCTGCGCTACCTGACGTGCTGATGAACAGTCTCCTGCTTAGCCAGGGGTGTCTGTCTAACCCAACAGCTCAAAGTGGCTCTTGCTGGTACATTATCTGTACTAACACTTCAGTAAGAAAGCCAAATTCTCCCTGTCCTCACAGTTCTTCCCCCCAAACCAGACCTGGTGTTACCTTTACACCTCTGCAGTGCCCTTATCTAAGGACACAGAGGACTGATGATCTAAGAGTAACTCTGGCCAAGTTCTCTGCAACACGTTTGTTTTAAATCTAAACCACTACTCCGACTGCAGCAGGACTTCAGAAGTGTCTTGCTCTCTGTCCCAGTTGCAGGCAGAACCCACTCGCAGGGGACTGCAACAGCTTTTTTGGATGGAGCGGGTGTTGAGTACCTGTGCTGCTCGCTTGTCACCCCTCACCCAGGAAACACCACAAAGCCACCCATTTTGCAGGTGTGAAACCAGTGCAGGGTGGTGGCTGGACTTCTGAAAATGCCTGAAGAGTTTTCTTAATTTTGTCACAAACTCTGGAGCTCTTCTGGCCCTCACACCTTACCTGTCATGCTTGTTCTCTTGCGCTGCTCGCAGCAGCTCCTGGATGTTCTTAGTGATCTGCTCAGTTTTCCGAATCACATCTTCTGTACTGGGCAAACTGGAACTGGGGGCCGTGTCAGCGTCCTCAGGGATGGATCCCTCTCCCTGCCAAATGACGCTCCTCTGCCGGCCCTTCCGGCCTGACCTGCAAAGGAACAAAGCAGAGGTTGGCCCTGCTGGGCAGAAATGGCTGCTCACACAGTTCCTCATACTCCGACAGCCCGGAGCTGTGCCCTCGCTCTGCAGCACCTACCCGGCCTCCTCCAGCTCCAGAGGGGTGGTGGGGTTGTCATAGTCACTCTCGGACACGCTGCTCTGCTTCTCCAGCTTCGAGGCCTGCAACGAACACAGACCTATTTCAACATCATGCAGGAAAAGCGCCCCAAGATGTGCCAGGGCCACGTCTGCACATCAGCCCCGGCGTCAACCGCTGCCCTAGAGCCCTGTGTTGTGTCCCCCCCAGTGCCAAGCACCTGCTGCCAGCCCTTGCTCGAGGCACAGCATGGCCTCGCCAGACCCTGAGCGAGCCCCGCAGCCTGGGAGGCTGGACACGGTGGAAACCAAACCGAGCGTGGGAGGCTGAAGTGAGAACTCCCAGCAAGAGGCTGGATCAAGGGAGGTCCACGGCAGTGGAGAGGCCAAGTCAAGCACGGGGGCTGAGCACAGAGGAGAGGCTGATTCTGGGAAGCCCACCACAAAATGGGAGACCAAAACCAGGGGTGAGGACTGCTGCAGTGGAGAGGCAAAATGAAGACCCAAGACTGGAATGATGGTGGGAGGCCTGTTGTGGAGCAGGGCCAAAACTCCACATGGAAGCCAACCTGATGAGAACTGGAGCCCACTGCAGATGGGAGGCCAAAATGGGGAGAGTTAAGGGCCCCTGCACACTTGAGACCAACACAGGGCTGTTGGGAGGCCAAGGGAGAGTCATGGCCCATAGCAGGGCACAGAAGGGGAGGAGTGATCACCAGGAGCAGAGGGCCACTGATGAACGGGTGCCAGAAAGAGGGTGGGAAGCCAATTACAACGTGGAAACCAAAATGGGGGTAGGAGGCACACGAGGAAGCGCAGGCCAGACTGAGCGTTGTAGGCCCCTTGCAAAGCAGGAGGCTGATCCAGCTGGGAGGGTGAACCCAGAGCGAAGACTGAACCAAGAGTGGGACACCAAAGTGAGCTTGGAGGCCAAAATCCATAGCAGAGGCTGCACTGAGAGTGAAGGGCCACAGCCGAGCGGGAGGCACGTGGTGGAGGCTGAGCTGAGCCTGTGACTCGGAAGGGAAGCCCACCACAGAACAGGAGGCCAAACCTAGACTGGGAGGCACACAAGGAAGGCGAGGTCAGGCCTGGAGTGCGAGGACGCTGGCAGAGGGACGACTGAAGACAGAGCTGAAGGCTGAACCATGCAGTGGGCCTCACACGCTGAGTGGAGTCTGGACTGAGCATGGAAAGGCCCAGCTGATGTGGGTGGAACCATGAACAGAGGCCCAGAATATTCCCACTCTCCCCTTCACGAACTGTTTCTGGGGAGATCCAGTGGCTGTGTCCACACTGGGAACTGAAGAGATGCCCATTCCCTGCCCCTGAGCACATGTGCTTCCAGCTGCTGTGGCAGAACACTCACCACCTCCCCATCCCATACAGACCAGTTCTGCACCTCCCAGTAAGGCATCCAAACCATGGGCAAGGATGATGCTCAGGTGGTTTTTTGTTTTGTTTTCCAACCTCCTTTTCAACTATTTCATTTGTTGGTTTTTAACCCTCTCCGAGGGCTGCTGACACAAGTGTGCTTGCACCACGACAGCCTGAGTGCTGGCCCTGCAGATCCCAACGCACGGCCTCCTCTGCCAGCACAAGATTCAAAGCACACCTCTGGCCAGCCTCCTAACTCCCCCTCCGACCCAGTTCGGCCTTGGTTAAGTGCAGGCAGTACAACCCTGGAGGTTTACACTACGCATACCTCCTGTCAGGCTGATCTCTGCAGTTTACATGGATTTGAAGCCCCCGAGGCACACTCCCATCCCCTGCCAGGCACCAGCATCACCACACACGCTCCCCCCACCTCTGCTCTAGTCTTAAAAATTGCAAAGCTCATCACAAGTGCCTACTACAGCTCGTCCATCTGCAAGTATGTCACATCAGCGTCACCCTGCAGACCAGACCCTGCCCGAGCAACAGGGTCCTTCACAGTCCCTGCTGAAGAGCCAGCTTTGGAGCGTTACAGGAGCTCTGAAGTCGACAGGAGGGATTTTCAAGCAGTAGACTGTAAGGGACACCTTCGGTTTGCATCCCTGATCCATACACTTAGGAAATAAGAATTCTGCTTTGAAGAGAGACCCAAAATGTGGCTAGGAATTGGTTTTTGTTTGTTAAGCACTCATCTAAGGCTAAAACCAGCAACTCTTCCCTCTGAAGCAGCCCGAGTGTGAGCACTTCCCATCCATTTTAACGTTACTCTGCACAGGAGGAAAGCACAAGCATTTTTTGAACGCTCACCTCTCAGGATAGCTCATAAAGATCAACTGTGGAAGTGGAAACTGTTTTGAAGATAAGAAACTATGATATGTAGGGTGGGACCTTTCTCTTCTCCTAGACTTACAGGGAAGAACGTGCTACGGTCAGAAATACAAATGCCAACGATGAATTACAACAGGAGATTATGGAATCAGTAATACAGGCCAGAATCTGTGCACAAGAAAAAGAAGCAAACAAAACCCCAGCGAGTTTCTAGTACGAGGTGGTACTGATAACAGCTGCAGCCAGACTGAGGACGGCATTTCCTTCTGCGTTTTATCCGGTGTCTTTAACCTTGCCCCGAAAGGACTCTTGCTAAAATCAACTCCCCTTTCGGCTGTCGAGACCAGCAGAAAGCAGGCTGGCTGACAGTCTGGTGGGCAACGCGAATGGCCGTTGGGATGCTTCAAGAACTCACTTCAAACAAATTAATGAACGTCTGCAAGATAAACAGTCAGCCGGTACCGGTTTGGACGGGTGTGAACCCACAGCCCCCAGAAGAAAGCAGGCGTTAGAGCTGGGACCCGGTGAGCTTCGGACGCCTCATGCAGTGCATCTTAGTAGGAAGAGTTATAGATTGGTTTATGAAACATCAGTAAGCGCCTGCCAAATCACCTTCCCATCTTCCGGCTGTTTCCAGTGTTATGCAGCTGAACAAGTGCTGGAGAGTAACCGTGCGTGGTGTTAAGTGCCAAAGATGGTAGCCATTGGGAAGTTAGAGAGGAGAGGATCCACAGCCCGCGGCAGGAGGAACGGAAAGTGATGAAATGCTGCTGCGTGCAAGCGGGACCGGGCCAGTCAGCGTAAAAGGGGAGAAGAGAGAGGCGGGGTGGCTTCTGGGGAGATGCCACCTCCTCCAGGTAAGAGACCGAGTGGGAAGGTACTTAACCCTTCGTGTGCTTTCGTCCCTTGACCAGGAAAGTGCGGAGGGGAAGGAGGGTAGAGATGAAGAGGAGGTCACAAACGCACTCCTCCCGATCTAAAAATGGGAAAGAGAAAAACACTCGGGAAAAGCAAAAACAAAACACAAATAAATTCTTAACTGAAATAAAAGGAACATTCTTAAAACCATGGAGATGACAAAGCGAGGATGATTTTGAGAATTTGGCTACGCCTGAGCAGACTTAATTCTTCCAAAATACAACTGACTTCACGTTAATTCTAATACTGACATTCCAGAGGTGCCAAATTCCACTGAGAATAAAAGACATTCACCATCGTACCAAATTAACTACCTCCACATAACAAATCAATGCTTCTGAACCTCTAACCCCACCCACACTTCAAACCAAAGGACCTGTACAAAGCACTGTCACGTTTTGGAAACACTGCCACATAAAGAATTCTGACATTTCTTGCTGCCGGAACTATCTTTATATCAACATGCTGATAAAATTTAAAATGATTCCAGCTTTGTAGCTTGAAGTTCTTAATTTAAGGGGGTGAAAACCCCAGCATATGAATTTCTGTGCCAATTCTCCAGAGCACTCAACTGTTGTCTTTGGAATGTGCCTGGATAATTTGCCCTCCCTCATGCCAGGCAGAAAAAACAAACAACCAAACCAACCACAAATAAAATAAATAAATGTTAACTTCCAAGGATATTTTAAAGAGCTTAATTGTTTATCTGGAAGGAAATACAAGACAATGCTACCAAAAGGGAAACAGACTGAAGCAAATCCACAAATGCTAAGTATGTGCCTAAAATATACTGTCCCACCTTCCTGCCCAGGGGGCAATCCAAAAAGATGCAACAAAAAATTCACTTTAAGCACTGGTGAGTGTCGTGTCCCTCATCTACAGTACGACTGCATCAGTGCAGAATCCTCGGGGCTCGTACAGAACCCCCTTTCCACTACCACCACATCCTACAAGACGACACTAAACCAGAAGCATTTGTCCCACTGACAGATCTAACCCATCTTCAGCCTCCAGCTCTCAGCTCGGAATGAGAAGCTGGTGGCTTAGGGAAAATGTAGCCTTGATTTCATTTTCTTTTTGAAAGGGGGTTCTGAAATTCCAGAAATTGCCACATCTTTTATAACTCGAGAAAGAACCCTGGACATTTTACCCACCTCCTTGGCATATTCCCCACCCCCCATCCTGCTTTTCAAACAGCCACACGTCGATATTTGCCATATATACTGTGGTTAAAAAACCAGCCGAGCAGAAGCCAAAAGCTCCAGTTTACATATTCCAGATTTGTTACAGCTTTTGCTTCTCAGAACATCGTGCTCCTGCGGACATGTTAATACAGCAAACGTTAACGATCCTCACGGCTCGAATTCACTCTGGAGCGGACAGTCGAGAAGCTTCAGTGAACGAGTGCAGTTGGAACAGACAGAAAAGCTGGACACAAGGAGGAGGGCAGAAGCATCAGCAGTTTTACTTACATGTGGAGGGAAAGGCTGCAGTCTTGTCATGCTTTCCTCTGGGTACGTGACCTCTCCCATGGGGAGGTAGGGCTTCTGACCTGAGCCCGTCTCGTACATGGACATGGGTCTGCTACCCCGTGCAGACGGTCGCCGCTTTAAAGAAGAGCTGTTGGTGGGGTCTGTGTATTCAGAACCGCTTTGGACCTGATATATATTGGTTGTAGCCTGTCTTCTGAGGTTGGTATTTTCACTCTGAAGCGTTTGGAGCTGAAAGAAACGTGTAGCAGTGGGACTTTGTTTTTCTAACAGCAGGCGTCAAAAGCAAACCGACCATACAATACACGCTTGTCAGCTTTACTAGGAAATCCAGCTACTAGGAGCTGGGGGGGTGATTTCTTTCTCAAAATCTACTTGACTTGCCTAGTGTAATTCAGTAGATAGTAGATGACAGTAGGAATTTCTGTGTTCCAGATCTGGAAATAGTAACGTGCTGATTTCCAGCACTCTTTGCTGGGATATAAGCTAGGGTAGATCTTAAAATGGGCTGCTGTAGCTAAAAAACACACCATCCTTTTCTTCTAGCCTGGCCACACTGGCATGTGAATGGTGTCACACTGAGGCTGGGGGGAAGGACTGCCAACAACACAGCTCCTCGAGCAAAGCGATCCATTTCAGCAGTCGGGGCAAGAACTTCGAGAGGACCTCAACACAAGGGCCATGAAATCTGAAAGTGCCACGACCACAGCACAGACACCAAAGGCAGCACAAAGAAAACTAAGGATTTGCTCTGCAAAGCAACAGGAAAGTTTAGCTTATGAATATTAAGTATCAGCTACTGCCTTCTAAGAAGCCAAACAAGAAATAAAGCTTTTTATTATTACGTATCTGATGGATAGCAAAAAAGCAACAATTTATTCTTTTTGGTGGAGTTACTCGGAGTAAGTTTGCTATATTAACACATCGTAAAGAGAAGGCATAAAAAAACCCACCAGCAATTCTCTAACAATAATTGAGTAGGGTATTTCAAACAGCCCACAGCCTTTCAAATAGGAAATATTTACTACTTGCATTTACTTTGCATCACATGAACCTTCAAGAACATTATCGCTAGAAACCAACCAAACCAACCAACCTCAAACAAACAAAAACCCACAAAACCAAAATCCCGTTTTGCCTCGTGCACTTCTCAGAACCCTAAATCCAATGGGCAGGCTTCTGTCAAGGTAATTTATGCTGCTTCTCCCCACTTTGTGTGCCCTGTAACACGATGCATAAGGTGAGATCAGCCAGGAGCCAAGCTACCCCCTTTAACGTGGGACATTACAGGCAATTAAACAGAAACTTTATAGTCTTCTTCTTCCAAACTTCTTCTACATTTATAAAGGTGCTTTTGGTGCAGTGTCAGCCAGCAGCTAACGTAAGCTCAGACCAAACTCTTAACCACCTATAAACACCAACAAAAAATTCAAGTCTGCAGGCATAAGAACCTGTAACTTGTTCCCATTAGAATGCCCAGTAAAGTAACAGAACTATTTTAATTTTTACTGAAGAACAATTCCTCTGAAGCAGCATTCACCAAGCGTAGCTTTGCCTCTTCTTTAATTAAGATCTTTTGCTTAGTAATTTCCATGGAAAAGATCAGATGCACTGCTACAGGGGATCGATTTTTCTAGTTTATGACCTTCTGAGGAAAAAAAGGAAAAGAGAGACTCCGGAACGACATCTATCGCATGAGAATTGCTGAAGCAGTACCAACAGCCTGGTGGCTTGCCACCAAGAACCCAGCAGGAACTTCCCTACTGTCCTGGAGCTCCCAGTAGCTGCTACCCCTTCATCCCACCCTGCCCTGGCACATGGCTCTGCCGATTCTTCACCAACCCACAGCCACTAAACAGCAGGGTGAGGAAGCCCCAGAGCTACCCCTGTCAGCAGGATGTAAGAGCAGTGCAACATCTCAAAGGTGAGCGAGGCCCCGCCGTGCCATCTCCCCAGACAAGCTCCACTGCAGCACAGCCATGGCCTCCCTCCTGCCACACCACTTCAATGCACTAAAGCCTCCTTAATTCACAGGCCCGAAAGATATTTTTTTAACCCTCAATAGGCTGTATCTGCTTAAAGACACTCAATGTGAGTGAGAAGTTAATTCAACTGATGCAGAGAAATGCTTAACCAGGACAAGCTGTTAGAAGGCCATGGAAAGACCCTGGGATCTGTTGGGTCCCCCTCAGTATTCACCATTCTGAGGGAGCCGAAAGGCTGAACACAGCTGTATGAGAAGGATGGTGCTGAACAGACCAGGATGTTCAAATCTGCTGAATTAGCCTCGGATGCCAAGAGCCCGAGAGTTCCCACCACTCTCCAAAGCAGCAGGTTCTCAGCACAGGTCCAACACGGTCCCCGCAGGGACCAGATAGAACAGTCCCCTCAAAACTCCCTATTTGCCAGAACACTGGCAAAGCATTCAACAAGCTGTCGATTTGTTTACATAAAGATTACAAGGTCTGGCTTCCAAACCGGGTTTTTAGAGCTTTAAATTTGGGATTTTAACAAAAAATAGTCAGTTTTCTGTTTGTATCAGGCTATCTATACATAGTAACTCACGGGTAAACGAGTTCCTCTACCTTATCTCATCTGGAGAAAATTCACACTGAAGGTTTCAAGGAGTAATTTGAGTTTACTGCTGTATCCTTTATGTACCATTTCCGACAGATTCAAATGCAAACAAAGAAATTGTGGCTTTCTGGTACCCAGAAATTGTATATAGCAGTGCCACATTTCAGCTGGTTTTCTACTGCCGAGCTGTATGGGGATTTTCATTTCCCTTCATTAATGGAAAAAGCCAACATGTTTACTGGAGGAGTTGGAAGTACACGATACTGGTAGGTGCAGACACAGAAGATGTGTGCTAGCACTTGCTGCCTCCTTGCTGGAAACTGCTTATCTCAAAGCAAGACAGGGAAAACATAAAAGACTTGCCAGAACTGCCTTGTTCACTTGGAAAACGTGTCAGAGTAAACTCAGCAAATCATCGTCTCCACAAAAAAAGACCAACAACCAAACCCAAATACTCAAAGCATGTGCTGCACACAAGACATTTCAAGTCTCGTATCTGATTCCAAAGCAGCTCTATTTCAAATTACGTTGCTTTCTCATTAGCCCAAGTATTGGGTTATTGCATCTCCATTTTCAGCACTTTCACTCTGGCCAATTTAAACCGCAGCAGGAGATGAAGGGGTTACACTGTTGTGCCTGTTACCTTTTTCTGCATGATTCTCAGCTCATCACTCAAGTTGATGTTCACTTTCATTAACTGCTGAATCTTTACCTCAGAAGCCACCAGCGCATTTTTAACTTGCATATATTCTTGGGCTGTCACTGGTCCATCTGACAGGTCTGAATCCAGGCTCTGCGAACGGCAAGAGAAAAATACTTACAGCGCCGAGAAACAGACTGACGAAAGAAACAAGACAATGAGGTTTCAAAAGCTTTTCGTGTACTTAAAGGAATCACGGTTCAAATTAAGCTCAGATTAGCAAGATTCACTCCCTAAAAGCATTTTAGTCCTGTATAAAATAAATGTGATGTCAGTCAGCTCTTAGCCTCTCTACACACAGGAACGTGTCTCGGAATTTCAGTGGCAATAATCCTCATAAGGATTTGTATTCTTTTTTAATATGCAATAAAGAACTAGAAAGGCATAAAAGAGATTACTAAGTATCCAGTGGGCATGCTACTCAGGAGGATGAGACCAGAGCTGCTAACTTTACTGCCCCTGTTTCACCATGCTGCGTTACTTTCAGGAATGGTTTAAAACACTCAGGCACTAATGGTCTGCTCTAAGTGCTTCTTCAGTAGGAAGCAGTAAATGTTTGTGAAATAACACTGGGCATGGTTTGGGTAGATCCAGTTATTTCATCTGTGCAAGCTGATCTGTATCTGAACTCCAGACATGTACAGTGGTGCAAATTGCTTTTCTAGAGGAGCATTTTATTTACAGTGAAAATTCCTTAAGTCACAATGTTTAATTCTGTTAAAGTTCATAGACTGAGGCATCAATCTGAAATTAATCTGAATTAAAAAATTCATTTTTTGATCCTTTATGCATGTTACAGCCTCTCTCAGGAGGGGAAAGACTGACAGCAAATTACCTTTCTGAATAAAATCAGTGCATGTATAAATATTTCAAACCTACCTTCTGTCTGTTTGATTTAGCAGCATTCGTTTCCAGATCTGTATCTTCATCTGAAGCAACACTGTCATAATCAGGCTGGTCGTTATCCTGGCTTTCACTGCTGTGTTGATTGCTGATTGATTTGAGTATCAGTTCCACATTTTCTGCAGATCAACATACACCATTTAAAAATGTGCTAGGAAGTTTGGAAAAGAAAGTGCATAATTGAAAAAAAGAAATCAGAAAAGATCTTCAGAGAGATGATAAATTACATTTTATTATGGCAGGTCATCTGAGTATAATTTTAGTTCCTAACATTTAGGAAACCAGCATAAATATCCTTCTTCCTTTATATAGTGCTTCTGAAGGAGGCTGCGGTATCGATTAAACTACCGAGGAATTGCACAGAGGAGATACCAAAGCTACCCTCACCTTTTGACCCAGTGAGAGGATTCCCCTGTTGTCTTCGCTTGGCATCACTTAAAATATCTATAACTAACGTAGCAAATTCATGGGCGTTGAAACGAGCCAGTTTCTGTCTGCCCTAAATTACAGAATAATGCAGGGAAAAAAAAAAAAAAGTACATTGTTTATTAGATAAACAGCAGAGTCCCTGGGTGAAATTAAGACTACAGCACTTAAGAGTTGATTGTTCAATTACATTGATTGCAAAGAGTGTGATATAAAGTATCCAGCTGCTCACTCCGGGGCAGGGGAAATGAAAAACTGTTTCAACCTCTTTACAAGTAGATGCAGCTCTTCCATGGTAACAAATATTAAGCAATATTACTTAGAATACCCGGCCGATTAAATAAAGAGAGTTTTACTGCAGTAAGAAGACTGCTCACCTGATTCCTGGTTGAAGAATACTCGGGATTTACGGGAAGAAAAGGAACCACTGTGGTCTCGGTCACAAGGGTACTATGATTCTGAGTGGCAAGCCAAACTGCTCCAGGAAGAGACAAGAACAAGAGGGAATAACCTTCCTGTGTTACTTGACAGTGTTCCTTGTCAAAGGATAAAAGACCGCAGTTTCAACAGCACAAACACAATCAATTCAAAGGAAGGCTTTTTTCCCCAGAGGGTTCTCCACTTCATAAAAAAAAGCAAGATTTTTTCAATTACCATCACTTTCAGACAATGCAAGACAAAGGAACTACCATTATCGGTAATTACCAAGTACAAAAGTACTTTAAAAGGAACAGATGTCTGCGTATGTTGTACACAATGTAACAATTCACATTTATTTTAGAAACATTTCAAAACCAGTCTCATTCACCTGCATCTGTTTCCCTCCTGTCGACTTCGTCGTACACATCCATTGCAAGTTCTTCAAATAAGTGGTTGCTCAGCTAAGGGTAGAGGAACATAATTACAGCTTGGAAATGAAAGATGAAGTGCCAAGTCAGCCACATCTAGACAAAGAAATGGTACTTACAGACTGAAGCTTCTTCTTCGCTGCTTTTGCAAGTTCGGATACATCCAGACTGCTATGAAAACAAGAAGTGATCTTACATCCACAGCATTTAACAGCTTGTCTAAATGCAAGCTCTACATTTCGAGAATTCCATGATTAAAATGCCATTTGTTTGAAATTCCCTAAACAATATTAAAATTCCTAAAGGATTAAGACATCGATCTCTTACCGATATCGGTAATATACCAATTAGTACGTTCTTAAGCTCTTCTAAGCAATAATCTTAAAGAATCTGCCAAATCCTTTGGAATAGGAATACCTGCCTTTGCATAGCCCGAGCAGCAGTCCAGCTCTAGTGCAACAAGTCACTTTCTGTACGAATCTGAACAACACGACCAAAACTCAAGCCCATGTAAACCAAGGTTTGTTCCACTGGACTACAGGGGGAGGCAGGTGAGCATCAGGCTGGCAAACAGCTACAGCAGTAGAGCCATGCTTAAAATTATTCTTGAAAGTATTAGTAAGGCATCTTTTCTACTTGTTTCCATCCTCGGACACGAGGCACAAGAGGAAAGTTGGGTAATTCAACAGAATTTATGATAAGAGCCACAGATCAGGAAGCTGACAACTTTTGAGTCCTTATTTTTATCAGCCAGGGGAAGACTCTGACCTACAAGGATGGAAAGGATCATGGAAAAACCTCTGTACGACTGACTGACATCACAGAGTTTGTGTAGGCAGTCACCTAGACAAGAAAAAACAAACAGAAAAAGGGAAAGCCAAGGGGAGGACACGAGGCAGAGGCCAGAGAGGGTGAACTGCAGGCTCTGCAGCCTGAGCAGCTCCTTTGAACAAGTCGTTTTCAGCTTCCTCCTCAGTATCACGAGGCAAACGATACCGACTCTGCTCTGCAAAATACCCTGCCCTGAAGACAGGCAGTGCTCTACCCATAAACACAGCATATCTAAAAACGGACAGATATTAACTGTTTAACCAACTACTGCACAGTTCCTGTAGTTTTTCTTTTATTACAGGTTTTCACAGACATTTTGC
This sequence comes from Chloroceryle amazona, assembly GCA_027560015.1. Taxonomy (NCBI): domain Eukaryota; kingdom Metazoa; phylum Chordata; class Aves; order Coraciiformes; family Cerylidae; genus Chloroceryle; species Chloroceryle amazona. The sequence goes on from JANHFX010016131.1 coordinate 20,809, forward strand.
AAGCAGTAATTTGAAGAGTGGTTTACTCACAGCCGTCTTATTTCCAATTGCATAGCAGGAAAAGAAGAATAGGCACTTATGATTAATACTTGATGCTTTACACAAATGATTTCCTCGATCGCAACCAAAAGTTAAAAGCACTCAGATGATCAAAAGTAGAAATATTTTCAGAGAAAAGTGCAGCTTTTTTTGCACGTATTAGTTTCAAAATGCTGTATCAGCAAACTGAACACATTATTTACAAAATCTGCTCTCCCCAGGTGTGTTCCCTCTGTATCACTGCCTCACCTTCCCCTGTGTTTTAACAAACACAGCAAACTTAGAGAATCTTCTGATCTGGTTTAAATGAGAACACTCAATCCAGAAGAAAAAAAAAAAAGCAGCTTCCAAGATTGATAAAGGCAGACATTAGAAAGTTAGAATGACATCAAGCTTACAAGTTGTTTCAGAAAGCAAAGAAAACTTAATTATTGGGATATTTTTTATTCTGATGCTCTCGGACAAGCCATGGAATCAGCAACTTACCTGTCTGCCATCTGAGGTATAACAAAGTGCTGTCCATTTTTGTGCTCTAGAGTTGAAAACAAATTGCACTTTAATAGGTTGTATCGGACTAGTTTTCAGTGTTGTCAGGATACAGAGCTGGTAATCAGCTTTAGCAGAAGACATTGCAATGAGGAAGTCAAGAATATACGCAGCAGGCAAACAGAGAGTAATTTATCTTCAATGTAATTACTCATTTTCCAATTACAGGAAGCTAGAGAATCTTAAAAGAAGGTTCCTACTTCAATTTCCTGCTGTTATCAAAGATTCCAATTAAGGCTTATCAACTGTATTAAAATTCCATTAAAAGTAAGTTCTAATAGAGGTGCCTTTACAGCACCTAATGGCTAAAACTTTAAGCATGCTTGTGTTCAAAAGGTACCCACTTAATTGGATACTCCCCTGCTTTTGCATCTCAATGAGAAGAAACTACTTAGAGTTTCCACCCTATCTCCCAGGGACTATTCAACATCCACAAAATGTCTCTTTTCTCTACAGTTCACTCCTTGAAGTTGAACAGTACTCAGCTGGTCTTACAGGTAGGTTTCTCCACACTTTCAGGGGTATTCCATTTCTAGAACATGTATTTGTGGGAAAACAGAGGAGCTTCTTTTTTAATTTAGGTCTACTTAATCCTGAAATTTTTAGTCCTAAAATTATCTGACTTTTAAATGCATTATCACTAATCTTAGATCTCAGACTTTTAGTTCTTCCTGTAGAATGTCAGTAACATTAAAATATTTAAAATGCATATATAGAAGCATGGTAATTGACACAAACATAATAAACTACAGTTAGGACAATCTTATAATTAAGATCTGGGAGTGTAGTTTTCCCTCCTTACCTGGTTTCCTGCCACAGAGATAGAAAGCTAACCTGTCCGTGAGCTCGTACTGAATTTCCACCAGGCGCTCGGCCAGCTCGTGATGCCCACCTTGCCTGGTTTACACAGACACAAAAGTGACATTAGCGACTGGCTTTGAGACTAAATAAATAAATAAAATAATAAAAGAATGGTCAGAGAAATAGACTTGGTAGAAGCCACTGTTCAACCCTGCATGACTCAGTGTATCAACACCGCACTGACTAACAGTGGGATTTTCAACCGCGGGTAAAGAAACTACAAGCTTTTGTGAAATTCCCAAAATGAGTCAGTGAGAACTCTGAAAGCCTTTGCCTACTGCTTTGCTGTAGCTCACTGAACTCGCAGAAGCTGTTCCTTCTCTGTGAGCTGGGCACAGCCCATTTCACCAGGATCACAATGGTTGTCTCGAGCAGGAGAATACAGGCTATGGCATGAAGAAAGTGCTTATTTCTACTCTATGCATTCACTCTTTCTGGCATTTAACAGTCAAATTATTCTCAGAAACAAATCTAAGCAGGTTCATCACGTGATTTATGACATCAGTCAATATGTCAGAGCCTTCTACCTTGCATAGTCAACAGGAGTTTTCCCGTTGGAGTCTTGTGTGCCAGGATCAGCACCATAAACCGCTAATAACTCCGCTTGTAAAGTCTGTCCTGCCTTTGCAGCAACATGGAGTGGGGTGTTCCCTTTCTCCTGCAAGTTAGGAAGAAAAACAGCTACTTAATCAACAGGTCTGAGAAGAAGACTGCAATATAATGCGTACGAGTTGAAATTAATATAAACATCACTAACTGCAAGAACCGACCGTATACCAAAATAATGAAAACAGGGTTCGTACGGGATGAAAGAAGTTGGCTTGAGCTCCCAAGGAGAGTAACCGCAAACACGTCTCCAGATTCCCTGTCCTTACACTGGAATGGAGTTGCTGAAAAAGAAGCAGGATTGTACTTAACACAGCAGCAGTAACTTGGGATTCAGCATCTGTTTTTTTCAGCCACGCTTTTAGAAAGGGGGATGTACAAGTTCTTGCTACAGCTGTTTTGTGTCGACGTTCTTCTCCGCGCTAATCTAAATTGCTGCCTCTCAACCGTCCACATCTCCAGTACCCATAGATATTACTCAAAAAATAGTGGCTTCAAGCTGCTGCCAAGCAGCAGTGCTGAAGAACAGCAATAGTTACGTCAAAAGCAACTACTTCAATTCAGTCAGATTTCACTGTCCTGTTCCACACAAGCTGTAGCTTCTGCAGAGGGCCAGCGAAACCACACTAACCTTACTGAGATCCTTGGCAGTGACGCTGTCATCTTCACGGCACGGCAAGCGATGAACGAACGCTAACATTTGATATTTAGCTCTAATGAATTCTGCTTTGTTGGGACTGAAGGGAAACACAAGCAACAGAAGGGAAAGAAAATAGATATTAGTGCTTTCGCAATACCACCGATGCTCCGGAAGAAGGAAAACTGACAGGTGAAGACCCTGGGGGATCTGTGGTCCTAGAAGCCAAGTTAGACACGGAAAAATATCCTCATGAAAAAAAACAACCCAGTGCAGACCATCTAACTATACAGAGCATAGTTCTGTTCCAAACACCACACTGTCTGCAGGAGTGTGTGTTTCTTAGGATGTAGCCTGTATCTCTTAGGAGTAAATACTGAACTTGAACCGATGCCAGCTTGAGATCTATTATTTACTATATGCAGTTATTTACATTTCAAAATTAAGCACCATATTCAGTGATGGAAGAAGTCTATTTTTAGTTCATCAACCAAGCTCAATCTCAGCAGCAGCATTAAATTAACTGAAACATGTGGCATGAGAATGAAAAGTCTTTTGATTCAAGTACGAGTCCTCACTATGCAAGTTAGAGGTGAGGAATCACTAGTTCAGAGAATCCAAGCAATGTATTTCTATTTTTGCAACATATTTTTTTTAAATTTATCACTGGATTTTTTTTTTTTCCAATAAAAATGAGTTAAGAAATAACTAGTTTACCCCTGTTCTCTTCCAGCAGCAAAATATACGCATGTTCCCACAGATACCTCGCTGTCACTGCTGGATAAAATGATCACACTTCTACAAAAATAACAATTCTCTCATTTTCCACTTACTGCACTTTATCCTGTGGGCTCGCTTTGCGCCTTCCACTCATGACAGAGGCAGGGTCCAGCAAGGAATGTTCCCAAATGGAGTTAGCACCATTATTGTACAGGGTTTCAACCATCTGAAATCCAAAATGCGTACAAGGAGGCAGTGAGGAAATGCTGCTGCACAAACCAGTCAAGTAGCTGTGATTATTTTCAAGCAGACAGCAAGCCAACAGATTCCTGCTGCGTGTGCCAGCAGCCAGACCCTACTGGGATACCAGAAACAGGCAGGTGCCTAGGAAGTTGGTGTGCAGAGGATAAAGAACCCCATAAAATTCTCCAACAGCAGCTCTACTGGAAAGAGAAGCTTGCTATGCAGTGAAAGTTTAGGTTGAAGCGGATTCATTGCAGAAGTCTGGAAGACAAGTTGAAGGTGACCTTCCAAAAGATAGGTATCAAATTAAGAAGGTATAGCCAGTTTGGATCTTAGTGGCCATCGGAGCAAAGCAAGAGAAATAAAAGGAGACTAACTCAGAAAAAGCAAGCTGAAAAGGACCACCCCCTCTCAAACAAAACCTTAACAATTTCAATGCCATTAAAAAAAAAATGTTTTAAGAATAACATCTCTCATTTTAATGAGGGAAGGTCCAGTTTTCCTTTTTACCTGCAGCAGTGTCGGAGGCCATGGCGTGTGCTTGAGATGTCTCACTTGAGAGATGTGACGGCCCAGACTCCGATGAACACTGCAGCACTCGTCGCAGATCAGGATCCCCCTGTTTACAGATGCCCAGCAAGGATCTGAAGAAGAACAGGTTAATTGCAACATGAAGGCACCGTGGCTTTGTCATTCAAACACAGAGTCTTAACAGGAGAAGCCCTGCCTTCTGACCTCAGCTTCAGTGCTTAGCCTGGGAACGCTCTGGCCCCGAACAGCCCCAGTGCTTACTGGGAATGGAGGAGCCCAGGGACAGCCAGGAGAGCTGCTGTGGGAACGCTGAGAGGAGCCCCACTGTCGGTAGTTCTTGCTGTGAAAATACTTCCCTTTGTAAGCAGACACAGAATTTATTACCTTCTTGAAGTGCTTACTTGTCATTTAGTGGATTCCTACAAAAATATTCCTAAGCACAGCACCTACCTGCTCTTTGGAACAACTCAGAAGTCTATAAATAAAGAGTGGCAATAGAGCTCCTGCTTTTTCCCATACTACTCAGCCTCCAGTCTGTATGACAATGTTTAATTTCCACATTAAATAATAAAAACACTCAAGAGTGTCACAGTGAAAAAAAAAAACAACAAGATACACGCGTCAAGTTACAGGCTCAGTGAAACCAAAACTTGTCAAACAAATCAACTTCAACTCTGAGCAGATCCAAACTGAAACCATCTTATGTAAGCAAGCCAGAACGACATCTGAGGAAAGGCAAAGTAGTAAGTACTACCTCCTGGCTATTACGTAGTTTCCAATGTTGTTACATCAGGTTCAAACCGAACATGTGCGCAACAGGATGTTAAACTGAGGTCCCTCTGCTGCTCTCAGCTCGGCCTTCCACAGAAGCTCCCGTTTTCTGCCGGTGACACGTGAAACTCCACGTGCCAAACCCCACAGCAAGAGGCAGCTAAGAGGCAAAATAGAGCTTCAGAAAGAAAAAGAAATTCAAGATCGTTTCTATTTTGGAAAATCCTTCTTGATTTCAAATCCAGAGATGAGTCTGAGGCTAAAGGAGCACAACACAAGCCTGGTATCTGAGAGAGAGCTCCTGCATCCTGTCAGAACGCATCGAGGCGACTGCACGTCCTGGGGAAGCCTTCTCTGACCCATGCAGTAAATTTTACTGAGTCCTTGAAACATGAGATCCGATCACAGTTGTGGGTTTTAAGCAGAGTTGATGTTGTGTGTGTGCTGAAGGCAATGTAGGCAAACCTGTTTGAACCCCGGGCCACGAGGGATGGGAGCATCGACTCACAGATGATAACTATCACAGCCCGCAGCCAAATTGAAGCTTGTGTTTTAGGAGAAAACCTAACCCAATTTAAAAAACAAATTAATAACAAGCACACAGCCTCCCTATTAAATCATTCCACTATTTAAACAACCTTCACTTCTAAGGGGGAAAAAAATAACAATGAAATGAGAATCACTGCGCTAACCTAACGACCCAAGACCAGAGGCAGCCTTCCAGATTAAGGAGCCAGTCCCTTCTCGTTACAAACGACCTTATCACACACTCCTTCCTCAACCAACAGGATCCCTCTGAAGGCCGTTGCACTTCTTGTTTCAAACCCCAGCCACAGCTGCTGGGGACCCTCGCTCTGTTTTGACTCGGTCACCATCAGGTTTTTCTCTTTACATCCAGCTCGGTACCAACAGAACAGAGTCCAGGTTTAGGCAGAATCGGTCAAAAACTGACACCACTGGAAATGAGGATGGGGAGATGGAAAAAAATTGACAATAAAAGGAAAACAAAAAGAAGGACAAACTGATTCCACAAGGGAACTGAAGAGTTCCTGGTTCCTCCAAGAACTCTTGCAGGTTGAGTCCCAGACGAGGGTGGATTTCTGTGGGGAAAACAAAAGTTACACTTCTCACTCTGGTTTTAAGCGCTCCTCCTAAGTGCTGGGGAGGCCAGAGAGGACCGACAGCAGCTCAGGCTGTGGGTTAGGGGCCTAAATGATACAAACCAGAGCGGATTTGGCAGCGGAGAGCGGACTGATCGAAAGCAGAGCTCCACAACCTGCTTTCTGAGTCACGCTGGTTTAACTGAAAGCATTGTTTCTATGAAAGCACACAATGATTTTCAGCCCTTCAATTCAATCCCTACCTGGCGTCAGTACCACTTGCCTGTTCCCAAGGAACAGATGGAGATGGGCAAGGGAGAGGGAACGCAGCGTTAGTCTGAAGATGTCAGGTTATGGGGAAATGGGCATTTCAGGTTTAAATTTAATGGAAGTGTCTGTGCTGTTATTTACTGGAATGATCTTAAAGAGAGATCCAGCTATAGACACAGTCAAAATATGCTCAAGTTGATACCAAAATACAGCGGGGAGAAGCTTGAGAGGTGGGTCAGATCTGCTCTCAGGAACATGGCAGAGAGATTCAAAACAGGAAGCGTCTGATGAAGACAAACCCGAACCGTGAGTTCGAAAAGTGAACTCCTGCCCCACAATAGGAAACGTGGCAGGAAAGCACACGTAAAATCACCGCGTGCAAAAGAAAGCCACACTTCACCACGGAACCAAAGCACGCATCGGTGAAATTCAGGGGGCGAGGAGTAATTTCTACAGCAGCCGGGCACCCTGCACGTGCTCCACCTGACCGGGTGAAAAGGCTGCAGTGCCCCAGGTCTCCCTCGACATGGCACACACGTGGCAGCTCCAAACACCCCTGCGACAAATTCTCTCTGGTTTAGGTAAAAAAGGTTCGATTTAGCTTTTTTTTCCTTAAAGAATTAATATTTCTTTATATATATGGATAAGCCAGCAGATTTCTTCACCGAGATTAAATAAACACCTGACAAAGCTGTAATGTCACGACACCAAAAGAAAAAGGTCGGTTCACAAGATGACCCTAATGGTGACGGTGACACACTCCCGAGTCCTGATGAGCTTAACGAACACAAACACAGTGACACAACTTTATCTCCGAGTCACACCACTGATGTTGAAAAGCACAGATAGCCTAACTCGGGTGAGATAGGGAGACCTGCCTAAGTCAGATACACAAGCTCTATTTGTTGTGAAAATAAAATTCTATGAAGATAAAAGTGAATCCCTGGGATTTTATTTTGGATTATTATGTATTTTTAAATTTAGCTTCTTTAAAGCAGAAGTCTCGCGTTACAAAAGTCGTTATCCCCCTCTCCCCCATCGTATCTTCTGGCCGTTCAAATGTTATCTACATGACAGTGTTTTAATTAGCTCCAGCGAGTCCGTAAGTAATTGTATTGGAAGAACCAGCACAAAACACAAACAACAAAGATTACCTAACTCTGAAGGAGGAAAACACATACACACAGTCCCTAAAAAAAGAGTAAACTGGGCAGTTTGAAATAAGAACAGCAAAACTACAGAAGGCCGTGAAATGAAGTGCAGTTGACTTTCTAAAAACCAAGATTTGTTTCTATAAGGTTCGGAAGTTACCTGCCGTGTGGGGCAGAGAGGTGCCTGTCAACACAGAACACGTGTTGCTCCCCGAACGCTTCCAACCAGACCCTTCAGAAACACCCTTTCTTTGGGGGGCTGGGATCCCTGTGCTCAGCCCAGGCCGGGGGGCAACAGTGCACCTCGCACATCTACCTCTCGTCTCCCCTGACCCTCAGAACACGGGATGTCTCCCAAGCCCGTCCCTCTCTCCTCTTCGCAAGCCCCCAAACCGGCCACTGTCCCTCTCGGGTGACCCATTTCCAGCCTACGCCCTCCTCCCACCTCTCCGCTCCGTGACTGGGAGGTTCCTTGCTAAGCAAACCTTCCTCCTTCCGAAGCTGAGGGGGTCCCAGATGCGCTGATACCCAGAGGGCGGCCGTGGCCACGGGTGACTCCCCGGAGGCCCGGCCCCCGGCGCGGCCCCAGGCCCGCAGCTGAGCCCGGCGGGCAGGGGGAAGAGGCGGCGGTAACGGCCGGGCGACCACCGCAACCTGTCGGCTTCAAACCTGAAACTGCAGCCAGCTGAGGGGAGGGCTGAGCGACCCATCCCTCGGTGAGAGCAAAGAGGCCGATACCGACAAAACGACTGAAAACGCGTCCAAACCGGCCCCGCAAAGCGGTGACACCCGCGGAACCCCGCCGGGGAGGTGCGGGCCCACCCCGGGCAGCCGGGGCCGTCCCGTTGACAGGACCCCCCACCCCCCCTCACCCACCCCACCACCCCCACGGCGGGCCCGGCGGAGCCCC
>JANHFX010016133.1:4308-40762 GCA_027560015.1 Chloroceryle amazona
CGTCAGTGCTAGAGGTGAGTTCAGCTGGGGGTAACCGGTGCCCCTCCTGGCTTGGGAGGCGAACTCAACGAGTTCCTGCCAGAAGAGGCTCTGGCCATGGTCACCGCCCGGACGAAAGCCGCTGCCAGAAGGGCTGTGGGGACCTGGCGGGAGCTCCCGCACCAATTTGCGGCCGTGCAGGGCTCGGCTGCAGGGAGCACCGGAGCCTGTCGTAATTGTCGTAGGCGATTCCCTTCTAAGGGGAACAGAGGTCCCATGTCTCGACCGGATCCATCCCACAGGGCAGTGCTGTCTCCCTGGGACCCGGGTCAGAGACATCACCAGGAAAGTCCCTGGTCTGTTTCTGCCCTCTGAACATTACCCGCTACTGGTTATGCAGGTTGGCAGTGATGAGGCTGCGGACAGAAGTCCTAAAGCGACTAAAAATGACTTGAGGACTGGTTGGAGGATCGGGAGCACAGGTGGTGGTCTTCTCAATCCCTTCAGTGGCAGGAAGAGCACTGAAAGGAACCAGAGATCACAGCTGATTAACTCGTGGTTCAGAGGCTTGTGCTGCTGGTGGAATTTTGTGGGTGTGGGTATTTTGTTTGTTTGGTTTTGGTTTTGACCACGGGCTGCTTTCCAAGCCCCCAGGCCTGTTGGCAACAGATGAGGAATGCCTGTCTCAAAGAGGTACATTGAAAGGTCTTTAAACGAGACTTGAAGGGGGATGGGGATAAAACTGGGCTTGCTCTAGCAACCTGGGAGCTGCTGGCTAGTACCTGTGGGCCATGACAGGCAACAGTGGTGGTGAGGGCTTACAGTTGTCTGTCTACGGGGAGGTGGGGGATGATGATTCATGCAGTAGCAAAGACACAAGAGTTGATAGGGTGCTAAATATGGAGGCATCTGAGAACTGTCTTGTGGGAACTGGGGCTTCTCTGTCCAGGGAGGTGGCAGGACTGTTAACCCAGCTGAAATGCATCTATACCAATGCACACAGCATGGGCAACCAGCAGGAGGAACTGGAGACTATCATGCAGCACGAAAATTGATCTAGCTGCCATCACAGAAATGTGGTGGGATGACTCACGTGATTGGAGTGCTGCAATTGAAGCTTGTCAGAGGGACAGGAGAGGCAGTGGGGTGGCCCTCTATGTGAGGGATGGATATGAATGTCTAGCAACAGCACAGAGATGACAGGGTTGAGTGTTTGTGCGTGAGAACCAAGGGGAAGGCCAACAAGGCCACAAATTATCATTTTATGATCATAGGGTTCTGGGGGGTTGTTGATTTGGGTTTTTCTTGTTTGTGGGCATTGTGTTTGGTGTGTTTTTTTTGGTGGATTTTTTTTTGTAACAGGGACTTACAATAGCCTTTTATATGTTATGGTTGTTTAATCAAGTAATGGATTGACAGTGTTGTGTTTAAAATCGTACACTTCACAAAACATTTGAGCTTCTAACAATCTAATTACGAACCACTGCCTCTCATCACTGCAGCTCCTTTGCTCTACCAGTGCTATTTCTGGATAGCAGGTGTAATAATTAAGAGTTAATGTATATTTTCCAATAACTATTTGATTTAAGGATACAAACCTCCTGTGATTACCACTACAGGATGTCTGTATCTGAATTGTCTCATTTCATGTTGCTGATCTTCTGACAAGCAGTCATCTGAAGTGAATGGAATGTAGTTCTTAGTATACTAAATGCTCTGATGTATCTGCTTTACCAACTTGTGCTTTAAAGTTTTAGGAAGGGCTAGCCTGACTACCTTGAACCCACCTTGACTGAAGTGGTGGGTATGTAAAAGTGTCTTCTATGTTTTTAGTGCATCAGGAACTGCATGAGTAATTCCACTTTTGAAATTACAAGAGGTATTATTCATTTCTGTGGTTTCTTACTTGTTGTTTTTTTTTGTGTTTTTTTTTTTTTTTGTATCCTGTTTAATCAATCTAAATTGTCATTAGGGTTTTTATTGCCAACATTTTCTAGATGCCTCTATGACAGGACAATTTAATTTTGTCAACTTAATTTTATATTCTGTTGACAGCTTCCATGTACTAGTAAAGACATCTTGGAATCAATCTTTAACATTCACCTACCTTTCTACATGAATGGTCCCAGAATAGATTTAATATTTGACATGGTTTAGACCCACTGTAAGCAATCCATTTCCTGCGAAAATTACAGATGTCAACATCTTAAGTTTTAGCTTCAAATTTTCATCTCTCAGATGCCCTACAGTGGGAAGCATGCCCATCAGATGAGCTAAAGCTTTCCCGTGTATTTTGGGCAAATACTGTAATGGAATTTAAGCTATTGTATCAACCTGAGGTGTCTGGTTTACAGTTACCCACACCTCAGTTCTGGTGAATATATTAAGAATGTACCTCTGTCTTGAAGGTTTCTCAGGAGCATTTTTCTGATTGTACACTGTGTGCTGTTTGTATGCCATGATTCTTTCTCATCTCTTTCAATGATTTTTCCATGTGCCTTGCAATATTGTTGTAACCTTTGGAAACTATGGTCCTATTTCCAAGGCAGAAAACTTCTCAAGTCTGTTAAATTCCATGTTATGGGCATTTTTTTCCTGTGAATGTAGTTTGTCTGCACTTAGAACACTCTATGGAAGTGCTCACGAATTTCCTTTCCCCTATGTGTTGTTATGTATCTTTCTATTTTTGTCTGATTCTAACTGACATTTTCTTGTCTTCCTACCCAAACTTGGAATGACACAACAGTGCTCTGCAGCTTGTAGAATTCTACCTTCTTTATTTAAAATCATGTCAGTTGTCTTCTCAGTCTCTGATCACAGTTATGATAGGAACATAAATGAGGATTTCATAATCCCTCAATACACATGTGATTAGTTTATCTAAATGCTGATATAAATATCTGTAAAATTATTCTCTTGCAAAATCATAGAATTGTTTTGGTTGGAAGACACCTTTAAGATCATCAAGTCCAACCATTAACCCAGTACTGCCTCAGACATGTTCCTTAGCATCACATCTACATGTCTTTTAAGTACTTCCAGGGATGGTGACTCCACCACTTCTCTGGGCAGTCTGTTCCAGAGATTGACAACCTTGTCAGTGAAAAAATCATTTCCTAATATCCAATCTGAACCTTCCCTGGATCAGCCCGAGGCCATTTCCTCTTCTCTTTTTTCTTGCTGAGAGAAGAGTGTGACCCCCACCTCGCTACAGCCTCCTTTCAGGTAGCTGTAGACAGTGGTAAGGTCTCACTTGAGCCTCCTTTTCTCCAAGCTAAACAATCCCAGTCCCCTTAGCAGTTCCTCATAAGACTTGTGCTCTAGAATCCTCACCAGTTTTATTGCCCTTCTCAGAACATGCTCCAGCACCTCTCTGTCTTTCTTGTAGTGAAGGACCCAAAACTAACACAGTATTTAAGGTGTGGCCTCAGCAGTGCCAAGTGCAGGGAGACAATCGCTTACAGGTCTGTTGGCTGCACAAGCCAGGATGCTGTTGGCCTTCTTAGCCATGTGGACACACTGCTGGCTCCTATTCAGCTGGCTTTTGACCAGTACCTCCAGGAACTTTTCCACCAGGCAGCTTTCCAGCCACTCTTCCCCAAGCCTATAGGATTGCAGGGGACTGTTATGGCCCAAGTGCAAGCAGTAGCCAAATTAAGTTCTAGTTGGGCTTTGGCCCTTCTCATTTTCTCCCTGAATAGCCTCACAAAATCTTTGTAGTCTTCCTGAGTGGCCTGACCCTTCTTTCATAGGCCACAGACTTTCCTTTTCTTCCTGAGTTCCTGCCAAGGGTCTCTGTCCATCCAGGCTGGTTTTCTTCCTCACTGGCTTGTGTTACAGCACACTGGGACAGCTGCTCCTGTGCGTTAAAGATTTCCTTCCTGAGCATGTCTAGCCTTCCTGGACTCTTCTGCCCTTCAGGACTTTGTCCTAAGGGACTCTTGTCAACCAGTCTCCTGAAAAGGTCAATGTCTAGCTTTGAAAGTCCAAGGTGGCGGTTCTTGTTACGGTAAACTTGGCATATCAAGAAAAAAAAAAATCCCATTTGGAGATTATTTTTTTTTTTTAAAAACAGGCATTCTTTATTACAGTGATGGGCTCACAGGGGATAGCTCCACATAGTGTGCTCATCCATTAGTCTTGGAGGATGAGTTATATGTTAGTTACTCATACATATACATTAGACTTCCAAGAAATTATTTACATATTCAGGTAACTCATTAATACATGTAAAAGTCCCTTGTGCATGTGTCATGATTCTCCTGTGGCTGTTTCTGGTGGTTGTCTTACTTCATACTTCTTTATCTTTCTTACTTCACCCATGATTCACCTTTCAGAGCTGCTGCTTGTTAGGCACCTCTCCAGGCTGCAAGGTCAGCTTGTTCTGGCCTCTTCCCTGTTACCTATGTGCAAACTATTTTCTCTAAGAAGCTGTATATTGAGGAAGACCATCTCCTTCTCTAGTTTCAACATCCAGGCTTATAGCATACTCTAAATCGTTAAGGTTAGCTCATTCATCCTGCTTACATTTGTACTAAGCTAAACAAAAAATAATTTATCAGTTCCTTCTTGTATCACTCTGACCCCCCCTTCTTCACTGTGCCCCAGACGGCCTCCAGCCTTCACATCACCCCCTAGTCCTACTCTGTGAACAATAGGTCTAGCAGGGAGCCTTCCCTAGTTGTCTCACTTATGACATCCAGCCTAGTATATATCAAGTTTAACTTGTTCTTCACACATCCATAGGACAGGCTGTAGACTGTGTCAAAAATTTTGACTTTCACTGCCTTATTCAGGAAGAAATAAGGAGGAGAGAATAAGGCACTACTGTGTGTATTTATTTGTATGCTTGTACAAGTTCTGTGTTCTTGTTTCCAAACAAGGCAACCTGACAGTTTTCTGTAGAAAATCTGGAGGAAAAAAACAATTAAAAAAAAAAATTAAAATTCAAAAGTTGAAATAACAAATAAATAAAAAGAATTTAAAGAGAGAGTTCTTTGCCTGAGCCATTTCATTGTAGACTGTTGAAGCTGTGACAGAAAACTAATTATGCCTCTGTGATGGCTTCTTGCTCACTTTACTTTTTAGTGCCTCCAGCTATCTACATGAACAGATTCAGTACTTGCTTAAATCTCTTTTAGTCATCTGTTGAATTCCTTGAGAGTTCAAGCTGTGAGAGTTGCTTTTTGATTTTTGTTGCCTATAATTTTTGTCCTTTTATGTCATGAAGCACTGTTCTTTTTCCACATGAACTCCTAGCATCATGCAGGTACAAGAAGTACATTCCTACATCGTTTTTAATAGGGAATTTCTGTCAACTACTTTGAGCTTTTTATCTTATAAAACTAGCAAACCTTAAAGTGTTTGAGAAACAGAAAGGGAGCAAAAAGTATGTGTCTCATTAGGTGCTGACAGAACTGGCTTAATAACCAAAAGCACTATATCAAAATTTTTCCACAACTTGTATTTTACCCTAGTGCAGACAGGACTTGGTATTTTGTGATAGCCAAAGCTGCCTCACGGGTAACTACTGCTGTTTTATTGTAGACAAAATGTAGTTTAAGAACACATAATCGCAGCCTTTTGTAGGTATTTCACTGAAAAGTAATAGTCCCACTAAAACAAGCAACAGCAAGAAGTGTTTTCGTGAATCAGCTATTTATATTATAAAGGAACTAGAGCAGAATAGTGTTGACAAGATTCATTTCAGCTGGGTGAAGATATCAGGTTGCTTTTACTGATTGAACAATGACTTCTCATGATACAATAAATCCGTGAGCAACAGGATGGTGACTGACCCTACAGTATGTCTGTGGAAATGCATGATGTGTTTTCTATGCTCTTAGTTTGATTTGGGAAGAGCATAAGACGTGACACCAGGTGTATCAGGAATCCCTTTGCAGCATTGATCTGGACATACAACTGGATGGAATGTCCCGTGACAGGAGGGAAAAGTGATGTATGAATGTCACAAATGGGATCATAAGGTGTTGGGCGATGACAGCCGTGTGGAATATTAAGATATGCATCTCACGGGGGGAGGTGATAAATGAGACAGCCTTATGGCAAATTGCATAGGCATGTAATAAATAAGTTGATCACATAACTACAATTTATAAGATGCCTTTTTCTGTTACCACTAACCCATCTCTCAGGGATTTATTTTCACAATTCCTCAGGAACTTGAAATACCCTACTTCTTTTAAAGTTCAACATGCCCCAAACCCCTTTTCTCCAGTTCTCCCTGCAGTAACTTTGCTAGTAGTACATTAGCTAGCTAATTGGGTCTACTTAACTTGAACAGTTTTGCTATACATGAAGATGTCCTCACAATTCTGACATACACTAATTCTCAGCACAGGAAATGGGCTACTGGAAATTATAGTTTCCCCCACCTCACAGTGGATATATAACAACTTCTTCTTCTATTAAAATATGCTACTTTATTTACAATTCTAGGTGTTTTTTCTTTCCTAGTGCAGTTAGCCATGTACTGATTCAGATATATTTTTTGTAGATGTAAGAATAAGTGTAATAATCCGCTGAATAAATGGAACCAATTAGCTTTGCCTGCTAAATTAATCTCTCTGAGTTTATTAACACCCTTTCCCATCCCAGTAAGTCTGAAATGCCAACTGTTTCTAATAATAAAATGTGCTTCCATCTTTCACTCCTGCTTTCTTTTCACTGAGCAATTGCTTCTGGAAAAGCTCAAATCCTCAAGTCTTCCTCACAGCTAAACTTTCAACCCTGGTCTCTTGCGCATGCTCTGTAGGTGCTTGGCAGACCTCTAACCCCCCTTCCCTGCTTCTTATCAGAACTGTCCATGGCTGATGCCTCCCCCTAAGCCAGTAATGGTATAACGACCCTGAAAGATAACAATGGTGTTATTTTTGCTTCTTTTGATCATCTCAAGGTTTACTTTTCAATCCTTCTATAAACATGAATTGTTGGCCCATTTCTCACAATTTCAGATGTATTACATCACAATTATTACAAGTGAGTGTCATTTAATGGGGAATGACATACTGGAACAGGAGCTGCTTTAAAAATGCTTAGGCAAATTGTTGGTTTTATTTTTTTTCTTTTATAATTAAGTGATTTAATTTTGTCAATGTGACCTCTGTCACAAAATTGTAGGTTTTTTCAGGATGAGGGTTTTGAGGATTTTTTTTTTTAGCGCGTATGAAATTTCTTAAAGGATGGATACATTTTATTTCTTCCACTTTGTATTTCTCCATTTTAATGCAATTAACTTCAGTGAGAGGTGGGCTCCAATGCGCTTTTGAAACTGCCTGTAGGGATTCAAAGCCTGTAGTGTTTGCAGTTCGTGAGATTTAGCTGTTGTAGTAACATTCTCTTTTTAAAGGCTAGTGAACATTCATAGAAGTGTGTGCTGCATGGGATCTACAGATCTTGCTTCTTTGTGAACTCTGGGACTGCTGGCTCCTCTCCTACCCTCACATGGATTTCCTACTTTGAATCAATGTGTGGGAGAGGAGAGAGGGATTTCTTTGCTGTGTAGTACAGAAAACAAATGAGTTGTGTACTCAGGGAGCTGAGTTGCACTGTTGTACCTCTGGTTTAGCTTAGCCAAAACTTTTAGAGGGAGTATTAATATCAAGAGGATCAGAAAATCAAACCTAATCCTCTGGTGTCCTAGGCTGTAGCAACTGTTAAACCATCCCCCTCCTGTGTTTTGTCAGCTGCAGGTTATGAAAGCTTTCTGCATCCCAGGCTACAGCTTGGATTTCAGTCTGTTTCTTGAGATTTGTACATATCAGAGTTGGTTTATGTGTGAGGGGAAATTTTAAATAATAAGAAATGATGTGGAAAATAACTTTCTGTAATAAGATTTCCATTAGTGCTACTTGTGAGAGAGGAAAGTAATATCTTTTTCTTAGTGTGCCATTTATCAGTGAGCACAGTGGCTCAGAGCAGTTTTACGCTCTTCTTGTATCCCAGGCGTCCTCGCATAGATTTTTGTTTCTGCAAGCGGGATGGGACCCTGAAATGCAACCTGATGCTTTGTCTTGATGAGCTGCTATTTATTGACTTCATAGGTATTTGTTCTTAAAGCACAGGGGTAAAGAAAAAGTTGCATCCTATGAAGCAATCCTTACACTTTTCTGTTTCTTTCAATATCCCATGTGCAGAAGTTAAAACTTTTTGATTAAGAACACTTCATTATTGATCAAGAAGCTATCTCAACAGGCTAAGCCTTAACGATAGACTTTGCTGAGCACTTGTGATTCCTGAGGGCACTCAATGGTAGTAGAGAGAATTTTCTTGTATACCCTGAAATCATTAGTGAAGTTAGAAGGGTGGTGAGTTTCAGTAGCTGATTTTGTATTAAATAAAATAATTTGTGTGGAGAAAAAAAATATGAAGGCTATTTAAATTCAGACACATCAAATTTTAATATCTGTAACAACCAGTAAAATCTTACTAGTGGCATTTCAAAAAATATCAAGAGGCATCAGAACTGTTTGCTTTGTATTTGTGTCATGAAAGATGGCACCAGGTTGTCCTGGGGTTTTTGTGAAATGTCAGAAATCGATAATTCATCATGTACTTTCATTGGTTTATCTGTTATTTGCTGATACCAGAAGGGGCATGGGCATGACTTTGATGGGAATGAAACATGGTTTAGCTGCTGTAAAGATGATACACAATGAAAGGAAAACAAAACAATGCCGTCTTGGATTTTACTCTTTAAGCTACCTGTATTTAAAGTGGCACATAAAGAGCACTAAATATAGATATTTTCTTCTTATTTTCTATGGAGTTTCTATTTATTTTCTTTTTCCTTCTTATTTCTGTTGAGTTGGACAGGTTTCAACAATAGCAGCAGAGTTCTGATGGGAGGGAAAAAGAAGCAAAATTATTTTAACTGAGATAATTTCCACTTGTACATTTCATAGCCATGCAATCCCAAACAAAAAATCCCACTGACTATTTTAATTCACAGTTTGGATATCTGTGCTTGTAACAAATCTTGTTCTTGCAGTTTCATCTAAAAAAGTAGTTCACCGGAGTTACTGAATAGTATGTGAACATCTGTAGCCTACAACTCATGTAATTTTTCTTATTTGGATATGGGAGCATAATTTTGCATATGTTATTTATTTCCTAACTCCTGAACTAATTTATATCCATGGAGGATTTGGATCTTTATGCAGAAAGATTTGAACTCTAATTATTTTTTTCTGTGTTGCCATCTTTAGCATTTTTTGTATTGTATGCCTTCAAAATTAGTTAAAAAAGTGATAAATGCCATTAATTTTAAAAAGTTTAGGATGAACTTGTTCAGATAGTTAAATATACCAAGGTATTAAGGGACTTGTTTGTTAATGTTACTCCATTACGTTTTTAATACCTACTTGGCTTTATATTTCATTTGGTATGTATGTTTTAAAGCAAATAGAAAATATGGTAATAACATATCTATTTTCTTACTTGTTTTGTTGGTAGTACCGCAAGAGATAGGAAGGGAATAATTCTGACATGTTCTGAAAGTAACTAAAGTTAATGAAGAGTTCTGGAAAACACAAATCAATGCCTGACTCCTTACCCACTTAAGTGCTATTTGTATGCAGTACATTTTGTTAATACTGTATTCGTAATAACGTAAAGAAATCTCATTTTGCTGCCAGGGAGCATGAAATCAGATTTAGCATTTATTTAAGCTACACTTCACTTTTATGACGTGGGGAAAAATAAAGTGCATGGGCATGAATACTTTTCTTTTGGGTGAGGGAAGGATAGGGGAGCAGATTGTTCAGCTCTAAAGATGAATCGTGAATCGTCTGTTTAGCTCTACAAAATGGTATTTTTTTCCTGTCCAGTTGCATGTGTAGAACTACCATTTGTAGTGGAGAACAGAAAAAGATGGCAGCTTGTGAAGGAACACCCTGACATCGTCTGTCTTCTCCTGCTAGTAGAATGGCTCTCTGTAGATGAGCTTAGTGTGGTATTAAAGGTTTTCTTGGGGTGATATAAGGAGATATTGCCACTGTAGTGTACTTCAACTACTCATGGGATAAAGTAGTAATGGCTCAGTTACTTGTCAGTCCATGTATACAGCTAGAAAGAATTATCTTCACAAAATCATAGCATCATAGAATGTCTTAAGTTGGAAGGGACCTCAGAGATCATCTAATCCAACCTCCCTGCCATGGGTAGGGACATCTCTCAGCTAGATTAGGTTGCTCAAGGCTTCATCCAGCCCGACCTTGAACACCTCCAGGGAGGGGGCATCCGCAGCTCCTCTGGGCAACCTGTTCTGAAGAACTTCTTACTAAGATCCAGTCTAAACCTATTCTCTTTCAGTTTAAAGCCATTTCCCAATCCAACTTCTATTCCTTCAGTGATACTTGGCCCATAGAGGTGATGCCTTCCAACCTATCGTTCTTGTACTAATGTGAGAAGCAAAATGATGCATCTTGTTGTGTCTGCAAACAGTCACATATTTAAAGCTGGAACATATCATATCTGCATGAGAAGAAGACATGAAGAACTGACACCTGCTATGCCTGAGTGTGGGAGAGCACTAAAAAGTACTGAGTTTATGTTTGCATGGGTGAGTAGGAGAGCAAGGGTGAGAGGAGCGTAAAAGATGTCATTCACTATAGTAACGGCTGAATTCCCTTGCATGAATGTAAGCCTGTATCTAACGTAGGGCCTGCTTATGAATGACTGCTACCCCTTCTAAAGAAAAACAATTACTTTTTAAAGTGAGAATATTTGTGGCTGTAGCTGATAATACCGTCCAGGTACTAATGAAGTCACACAATATTTTATTTTGACTTCTTTGATTTCATACTGCCAGGAAATAATTTTTACAAGTTACATATCTTAGATTTATAGAATTTGACTGTTGACATTTTGACAAGCTTAACACATTAATCCATGACTGTAGAGGAGATCATAGTGTGAAAGATTTGAGCATGATACTTCTAATCGTGGGTGGATTACAGTGTTAATTCTGAGAGAAAGCTTCTGTACATGCTGTAAGAGAAGACCCAGGGATCCTTCTCATTAGTACACAGAGATCATTCCACACCTGTCAGAAAAATCTGCTGCTTAGTCCTTTTTAAGGACTCTGTCTTTTAAGGATGCTGTGCTGATGGAGACAAAGCATGGAAAACATACAAAAAATCCCTACACGGGGAATAAATTCCTTTTTGTAATGTTATACATACTAGCTTTCTGTAACAGGAGAGAGATACTGATTAGTGTCTTTGTTGATCTCGTATATTGTTCTAGCTACCTTATCATATGAAATTCATGGTACAATTAATGACTTTAGTAAACAATCAGTAAATTTCATTTATTAAATTTACTTCAGTAAATAATTAGTGAATTTTAAAAACTGATCACTTGATGATCAGCAGATACAACAAACAGCCCAGCTTGTGAGACCTTTGCTTAGTACTTTTCTGTATGGTTGTCAGTAAGTAAAAAATTTTACATGTTGTATCTGCTCACTTGGGTGGTATTGATTAATTTTGTAAGGACCTATGGGCAGATCCGTATTGACTTTTATGATTACTGAGAAGAAAGAAGGGAGAAAAGCATCTAGTCCTTGAAATCATGAAGAGAAAGGTGAGATGTAAATTGTTCATAGAGAAGAATTGAAGATTTCTGTGTGTTCCTTTTGTGGGCTGTAGTCCGTTTACTCAAGCAGAAATGCGCGCAATATCCTTGTGTAACATTTTCCATATGATAGATAATTCATAGTCTTTTGTTATGATACAAGAAATATTATGCTTGGAAATATGCTGGGCCCTGAAGCCAAAGCTGTAGAGAAACAGCAGCATGGTATGAAGTCCTGGCTAATTTACGAAGGGGTTAGGAAGTGCAGCTTACTTTGGAAGGATGAGAGAGAGTGGTGATAGCGGAGTATATTTTAGTAGGTAATAATAGAAGGTCATTGGGTTTTTTGTGGTTTTTTTGTTGTTTTTTTTTTGTTATGATTATATTTTTAATTTCTTAGACAATATATTGTTAAAATAGCAAAAAGTGGATTATCTGTTGTTTTGGGGGATTTCTCCTTTTCTCAGCTACTGCAGAAAGATGAATTAATACTCCCTGACAGTGTTATGATTTTTTTTCCCCCTGCTTTTTTATTGCCATGAATGTTATTTATGTGTTTGTGCCATTTGCTTAGAAAAATCTGGTTATCAGGTTGTTTGCTTTTACTTTGAATATCACAGCCCTGGAATGAAAAACTTAATCTATAAAGATGCCAGCAGATAATAGAGCTTTCTGTGCTGTAGAGAAGCTCTGAAGAATAGATTGCTTTTAAAAACTTAATCACTGAAAATAAGTGTTCTACTTTGTGTAAGTAAAAACATCTGGATTATGCTTGGACCTGAGGGGTTTGGATTATTATGAGCACGAGCTCTAGACAGTCTGAAGGAACAGTGCTATGAGGACACAGGCTTTTGCACTGTTCACGTGAGTGTTATTTTTACTGCAGTACTACTAGACAAGTTGTAGTAATAATGCAAACCTAGTAAGGCATGGAAGGAAAGCCTACAATTGTACTGTCACATTCTCAGTCATCTTTGGGCAGAGTAGCCCTTTACTAGACTGTCATGTTCCATTTCTTCAGAATATTGTCTTTTTCCACAGGAGTTACAGATTTGGCACTGAATGAACAGAAGTTCAGGGTTAGACTTCTGTCTCCCTACTTTGGAGTCCGTGATTGTGCCCTTATCTTCTACCTTGATGAATGAAATTTATTCCTACCTAGATTGTGTCCTGTGCAAATCACAGCCTCCAGCTTCCTACACAATTTGGCTATTAGGTTCTTTAAGGTCTCTTCCAACCCACACCTTTCTATGATTACTCTGTTTACAGACTGTTTTGCCTATTGTCTCTCATCTTTTCCTTGGCCCTAAATGGAAAAAAAATTCAAGCCTTAGAAGTTTGAAACAGAGGTTAGATTCCTGAAGAATGAATGAAAACTACTTAATCTAACTTGAATATGCATGTAAAATCTCCATTTGTGTCTGTTACAACCCCAAAAGAACCAAATTGTAACAATTGTAGAGAAGTCATCCAGTGCATTTCTCTGCTGCAAAATTTGAACAGCTGTACATAAACTATGTGGCAGGTATTTGTTTCACCTATTTCAAGATTTTGGTATAATTTAATTACTTTACAACATGTGTGCTTCTCTTTGGAAAATTTCTTCATTTCTGATACTATATCTGGAAGGTCTTTCTTCCTTTTTCATTTAATTGCTTCTCTTTCTATCATTAAAGACAAATTTGAATGCCCCTTAATAAAGAACATTGGAGTAAGTGATAATTGATTTCTTTAGAAAAGATCCAATGAGAAAAAGCACATAGTTGAAATTTTCTGAAAGAAGAAATGGTATATAAATATGAGGAAATCTCTCTTCAAAACACTGTCAATTTGCCTCCATTTCAAAACTATTTATGTAATTCTTAGCTTTAAATATGGACAATTCAGTCAATCATGCATTTCTTGCCAAAGTAGTTTCAGACATGTTCTGCCTCTTTTGTGTTTAAACCAAGGAAACTCATACCATTTTTTTCTTTTTACGTTTTACATGCTTTGCAAAAACAGTTTTAATCTTTCTCCATTTAAGCACATCTTTCTGCCTTAGTCTTTTTATTTTCATTGTGGGGGAAAGGGGAAAAAGTCCTTTATGCTGTGCCATCTCTCAGCTTTGAAGCACTGCCAAACTTCTACTTCAAAGCTGTTTCAAGGCTTCAGCTTTGTCACAAAACCATCGTGTACAAAGCTTTTAGCAACCCACACAAGAGTTTGTTTTTTAGTGTGCCTTTATTATTGAAGAAAAGTTACCTCTGGTGATTCTATAAATGATCTCTGCAAGGATAAACTTCAGTATGTGGGAAATATCTTCAGACAGTACTGTTGAGTGGAAAATGTATCAGCATTAAAATAAATTACAAAAAAGTGATGATGTTATATCCTAAGAATTATTTTTACCATGTAGTCTTTCCATTTGACTAGGAGTCTGTTTCTAAGCATCTGAAAGTCATTTTGAGTAATAGTTCTCAATAGATAATCTAAAAGTTGATGTTGATCCAAAATCCTAAGAAATTTCACTGGGATTTTTAAAGTCCTAAACAATTCTTTTATACTTAGATGCATCTGTATGCAAAGAGATCTCATATACCAGGTTTAAAACATTCAGATTAATTTTATAAGCAAATTAATAAGGTCAATATAGAGAACAAAGAAGATACTGCTTCTGATGCAGCTACATGTGTGCAGATAGATGGAATGTGATCAGTTTCATCCTTACAGGAGTAGGAGTCTTTCATGAAGGAAAACTGTACATTCACATAACTAGGTTCTCCTCACAGCAATGAACGGAGAAGGATCTGACTTACACTATATGTGTGAGTGAATGACTTACTACAGGTTATGCTACCTAGGTATATAGTGTATCACAGAATTGCTCAGGTTGGAAAAGACCTTCAAGATAGAGTCTAACCTCAGCCTAACCCTACTACCCTAACTCTAACAACCCACTGCTAAATCCTGTGCCCAAGCACTACATCCAGATGATTTTAAACACATTCAGGGATGGGCACTCAACCATTTCCCTGGGGAGCCTGTTCCAGTGCTTAATAGCACTTTCTGTAAAGAAGTCTTTCCTGATATGCAACCTAAATTTGCCCTGGTGCAACTTGAGGCCATTTCCCCTTGTCCTGTCACCAGTAAGAAAGGAGAAACCCTGCTCTTGATACAACCTCCTTTCAGGTTTTTGTAGAGAGCACTAAGGTCTCAACTCAGCCTCCTCTTCCCCAGACTAAACAGCCCTGGCTCCCTCAGTTGCTCCTCATAGGGTATGTTTTCCAAACCCTTCACCAGCCTTGTGGCCATCCTTTGGACCTGCTCCAGCACCCCCATATCCTTCTTGTAGTGAGATGCCCAAAACCAAACAGTACTCAAGGTGGGGCCTCACCAGTGCTGAGTACAGGGGCATGATCACTTCCCTAGTCCTGCTGGTAACACAATTTCTGATACAAGCCAGGATGCCATTGGCCTTCTTGGCTACCTGGGCACACTGCTGGCTCATGTTCAACTGACTGTCAATCAATACACCAAGGTCCTTTTCTGCCAGGCAGTTCTTCAGCCACTCTTCCCCAAGCCTGTAGCTTTGCCTGGGGTTGTTGTGACCTAAATGCAGGACCTAGGACTTGGCCCTACTGAAACTTGTACAGTTAGCCTCGGCCCATCGATCCAGTCTGAGGTCCCTCTATAGAGTCTTATTACCCTCCAGCAAATCAACACTCCCTCCCAACTTGGTGTCACCTGCGAATTTACTGAAGGTGCATTCAATCCCCTCATCCAGATCATTGACCAAGATGTTAAACAGGAGTGGCCCCAGTACTGAGCCCTGGGGATCACCACTTGTGACTGGCTACCAACTGGATTTAACTCCAGTTTGACTCCAGCTTGGCTTTGTGAAGCTTTTCCTAGTAAAAAAACCCAACTTATTTTTTATCACAGATGTACTCTCAACACTTAAACAAAAGTAACTATGATAGCCTGTTATCTGACTTGGTCAGAAAAAGATCTGAAAAGGAAGAAGAATGATGATTCTTGATCATGAGCTTTATAGTTCTTTATTAGGTCATTTTGTTATCTTTTTAGAAGTGTAATTATTTTTTTAAAATATTTTTTATTTCTATTGCCTAAAACTAAGGTAATCTGCCTTGTGGCTTTTTAAACATAATGAAAAACAGAAAATAAATGATGAAAACTGCATCTTCTAGGATAATGTAGCAGCTACAAAAGACTTACCTCTGCTTGTGGTAAAAACCCACTCCCCTTGTCGGGTCATAAAGCTGTGTTCTCTACACTGACTTCTTACATTCTGTGTTGCTACAGGGGGTCTGCTAACACCAAATAAATGGATGCTACAAAAGATTTTCACAATATCTAGCACTGTCTGTTTAATGATGAATGACCTTCTGTGCCTGATTAGTTGGACAGATTATTGGGAAAGTAAATGAATAATTTTCACTTTACGATTGCATTTAAGGGAGCTCTACTGTATATTGAAGAGAGTTATGCTCGGGTTAAAACTCATGAAATAGTCATTGTCTTTAGCTGCTTCAATGTATTAACTGAGCCCACATTTAAGGATCGTACAAAAGCTGCCATAAAATGGAAAAATTGCACAACCCAAGTACTGTTTAGTTTCTTTTTTCTATTTTTTTATGTACATTAAGGTATGAAATATTACTGATTTTATCTTAATAAACTTGTAAAGCACATTACAAACTTTTAACTAATTCCTGAAATTTGATTTGTAAACACAGGTGTCAAACCAATAAATATAGGAAGCTTGGTGGCCAAATAAATTTAGTACAAGCTCTGCCAAAGTGACATTAAACATCACTGCAAATTCCGTGAAGCTAAATAACCATCTCAATTGGGTGGTAAAGAAAATAATGAGGAATGCTTTTAGATCTAATAGAAGTTAATGGAAAAATCAAAAAAACAACTTCAGTCTACGTGCCTGATGTGGCAGAAATTAGTAAAACATGCTGACTGGATCAGCACAAAATAAAAGGGACTGCTTAGTTGAAAACAGTAAACCCTGTGAAGTGTTCCAAATAAATCAGTTACCAACTATTTTCATGCAACAGGCTTAGCTGAGCACTCAGGACGAAGATACACCAAACTTACCTGGAGGTGTGCTGGCTTTCCACAAGTCAGTATTTCTAAAAGTAAAGCATTTCTACTTGTTTTAGACTCTCAGGAATACTGTCTAGACCTAATGCCCATTATTCAGACTATTGTTAAAATGGAAGAGTGCAATTACACAAAAATGTCGCTTTTGAATGAAGGCTGATTGCAGGTAACCACCAGATGTTCTGATCCTCTGAGATAATGGAAGTGACGGTCAATGGTAATAGCAAATCATTAAAAGTAGGTAGAAAATCATTCTTACCTTTTTTATTTTTAACATTTTGCTTGCTATAATCACCTTTAATACATTTGTACTTAAAAACAAGAAGTTGCTTTGAGCCAAAAAACCCTGTAACTGCCTGTATTTTTATATTTATTTCTGAGCAGATAAATTTGTCAAAAATAAATCCTGTGTGTGAAAAAAAAATCCATTTTAAATGTGTCATACTTTTTAACTGTAAAGGTCAAAAGCAATTTTCACCATTCCTAGTGTATTCCTAGGATACTATCTCTTCAAAATACAGTTCAGAATGTAAACAAAACCATAGACCTGTGAGACTACTTTGACTTTTCACTCTAATAAGAGAACAAGTAATTTTGAAGTACAGTAACTTCCTCCACGATACGATTATTTGTTCAACTCTAACAAAGTGCAGGATAAAATACTTATCTCACTTGTCTGATGGGGGAGGCTGTTTGGAAGGGCTGTTCATACTTCAGCCCTCCTCTGTTTGCATGATGAGTGGGACAGGTTTCAGAATAATTGCATTCAGCTAATGAACAAGACATAACTACTTCAGCTCTGGTATTTCTGAGGACCCAGTTCTCTTCCTTTCTTTTCTTACTTTTTACTTAATGTGAAATTGTGAGAAGTGTAACACTTCATACAGGATGCATGACAACTTTAAACTTAATGCTGACACTAAGTCTTTGTTGCCCAAGAGCAACTAAATTAGTTCGAGATTGCTATACTGGAATTAGTGGAGAAATAAAATAGCACTTCAGAGAAATTTCGTTGAAGAAGATTAAGAGAACAAGTGGAAAAAAGAAAATTGCATCCGCAAGCCTGTTTCTCTCCACTGACTACAAAAGGAGTGTAGGATGACTAGCAGAGTTGGATGTCTGATTGTAGACATCTACCAGTAACTGAAATTATCTCCCTTTTGTAATTTGAATATTAACCTTTGGTCTCTCTAGTGGATGGTCATTGAATTTCAGTTTGGATGCTTCCAAGTTTTCATGAGTTTTTTCAATAAAACATTAAAAGTGCAAGGAATACAGGAAATACTCGAGTTCCTTGGGGCACCTATTTTATTTTTAAGTGAGTCTTCATTTAAAACATTTTTTATGGTTAGTGACTCCTGTATTACTTACAGAGTTTCATTGTGATGCTTTCTACCTCAATATTCATAACTTATAAAGATCTCAACTATTAAAAGGCATCAGTGGACTTCCTTGAAAAATGCAGTCAAATATTTTCAGTGATCTTTACTCTCTGTTTGAGGTCAGTGAAGAGTGAAATGGGGGGGGGGAAGGAGGCAATTACTGTATTTGTATTCTGAATATATTGAATATATTTACATCTTCCATCTGTCCCTGATTTATTTCATCAGCAGTGTGACCTACCTGCATGATATTTAATAGAAAGTAACTTTCAAAAATCACATTTATGGTACTTAGCAGAACTCTGGTTTTATACTTAAATGTCAAAAAATTCACACAAAAACTGTCATGCTCTTATCCAATTGTAGAACTGAATAGCATATTCTACAGCTCACCATTTTTTTCCAGTTTTGAATATTCTGTGGAAACAGGTTATATTTGTTAGCATTTAAAATAGTATTAGTGAAGAATACTGCATTATTAGTGTGAACAAATATAATTTTGATATTTCTTAAATCCAATTTACTAAAAATAAAGAAAAATCCTCTGGTATATCTGATAACTTGGTTTTGATCTAATTTTGAATTGATTTAAAATACTGTGAATTGGGACTGGCCCCACTGAAATACTGTACTAGGGCAAAAGGACAAGGCTCAGTGTCTTAGTTTTCATGTTCCCAGAGAACTGGTTTAGATCAGGTAAGACTTAGCCCGCTTCTCTTGAAAGGCTGTTGGAACTCTGAAATATTACCATCTTTCTTGATTATAAAGAAGAAACACCCTTAACTTGATAACCAGATGCTGATTTAGATTGTATTTTTTTTTATAAGAAGTAAATATCTACAAAAACTCTGTTGAAGATAAAAGCAAAACCAATTTAAGTAGCTGAGGCAGGTGAAGCCGTGCTTCCATGGCCCTCATCCTTTATAATTGTCCTGATGAAATGAGGTTACCCTAATTAAACCCTTCTTATGTATCAAGGAATAATGCTTCTGTATAATAAACTGCATATATAGAAACTTATACACTGCATATACTAAAACTTATTTAGCTACTGCATGTTTAACATTTTAATAACTAACCTTTTATTTCTCTAAATATGCAAATAAGTTAAGATAGCTGAACTACCACAACCTCAATTCTCAATCTACAGATGGTCAGATCAGTAGGTCAGGAACTTCTCCCCACCCCACCAATGACCTACAACTGACCTGCACTGATTTGCTAAATCAACATGTACTTCATTGCAGGTTCACTGGAGATCCTTTACAAACTATAAATAGATTCTGAGTGCCTCTTTCTTGTCTCTGGAAAGGCTACAGCTGTAGGAGATAATATATAGACTAAAGTGAAGCTGTATTTGAACCCACTTCAAACTGCTGACATCTTGGGCATGGTAGCACAGAGCTCCTGATGGTGTTGCTAGTGAATTGTTGCAGTCTGTGCTGAATCCTCTGTCACTGCAGCTACGCTGACAACAGCATCTTACCTAGTTTAAATTTAGCTGAGATCCATGTACATGAGGTGCATACATAGCACTAACTCCACTGTGTGTTTCCATAAGTCAAGACGGTCAAACCAGTGGCAACCCACCTGCACGATCATTTTATATATCCATCGCCAGAGCTTTAGAACTGCTCCTGTCAACATGGGAGTGATGTTTAACAGTGAAAGTGGAGGCACAGTGCCCACTGTGTCCATGAAGGACTCAATGCCGAAAGGCAGGAGCTATCCTGTTGCCTTACCAGGGCTGGTAGTAGAGGTGGTGAGTGTTATCGGGGAGTTCGCTAAATGATCACTGCCAATTAGATCAAATTGATTTATATAAGTAGGCAAGCAGTAAGCGAAACAGCACTGGACGCACGGGGGGTCGTCCCTCCACAAACGTGCGTGCCTCAGGCAGTCTCGTACAGCTTTTATAAGGTAGGTCACTGACGCCTATACATATTCATTACCTATCCCCGCTTCGCATGCAAACCAAGTCTCCTCCCCTTGAGCAGGCGCAGTAATTTCTGGTGGTGGTCGTCAGGGGTCCTGAGGAGGAAGTAAGACGTTTTCCTCAGCGTTAAACTCTTGACCTCCATCTCCTGCGCATGCTCTGCAGGTGTCCGGCAGACTTTTTGCTACATTGTTGCCAACACATGATTACCTATCTCCTGGTCTGCTGATGAGGCTTCGTGCTTGGTCAATCTTGCACAACCCTTTCCTAATTGTTCCCAACCTTATGAGCTGTAAAAAAAGCTGCAAAAGCTCCCAGCCTTATAAATTGCAAAACCAAATGCAAAACAAGATCTTTACGGTTATTGTTGTCACGTATTTTAACTTAACTGTCTTTTTATGAACAAAACCTTCAAGTGTTTATTACAGTGAGAGACAGTAAGAAATCTATAAATCTTTTCTTCAGTCCCTGAAATAATCTATGCAGTACAACAGAAAAAGTGTTCACACGTTCTCAGTTCTTCTGTTTTTCCCTCCCCCTCCCTACCCCAGCTTAATATGGGGGCTGTTCACTGTCTCTTGGTTAAAAGACCATTCTATTAGGAAGTGCAGTTTCATAAACATACAGTTTTGTGAAAATATACTGAAAGTTTGAATGTTCTGATTGTTCCTCCGGGACACCTTTGCGTGGAGAGGAATAGGACTGGTTTCTTTAAGTACACTCTACCCCCGCCGTACGCGCCCCAAGATGGCGCCGGTTGGTTCTGTGATGGAATGTGAACCCCCTGATGTTTGTCTGAGGCCTCTGACTGAGGAACTGTGTTGCCTTGTATTAGTATAGCAGCCCTTGGAGAGAGAAGGCAGTGAACACGAAGGGATGAGGCAAAGGTATTAAACTTGGAAGTTAAATATAGATGAGCGTTTGTTGCAGGATGTAAACGGATGGTTGCAGACAGCCATGCATTCACCAGGCCTGTTTTCCATCCCAGCTGACTCTGTGGTGTTACTGTCAGTGAAGTTACAGTGAAGGCAGGAATTCGTTGTTAGAATAATTAAAAGTTTTAACTGTAGCAAAAATACTTATTATTAAAAGTATTATAGGTTAAAAGTATTATAAGTATTATTATTATTACTAGTCAGTTACATTGTAATTCTCCGTGGATACGAACACACCCAGTCCAAGGCCTCTACTTAATACAAAGTAAATCACCTTAATAATATCAAAGCTAAAGGCTGCAGTACAAACCCACCCTTTCTGCTGAACTCTCCCTTTTCTCTGGCCTTATGCTCACTGCTTCAACTGCTGCTCTTGGTCCTAAGGTCAGCGGCTTCAGTGTGTGGGGTGGGGCACAATGTTAAGATGAGATTTGAACGTCCTGGGATATTCACTGGGATGTTGTTGAGGCTAGATCTCATCTTCCTTTGTTGGAATTGCAAGTTCCCAATTCCTAAGTTTGCATTACCATCAGTAACAGCATCTGGAGAGTGTTATAAAACACCCTTGGGACCTCTAATACTACTCTCTGGTCCTTTATACTTCATCATTATTCTGTGGGCATAGACAGTTCATTGTACACAGCAGATCTAGTTGTTATTCATATCTGTGTCAAAATTCTTAACGGTAGACATTGCACCACACAATTATACAAAGATAAGCAAAACTAAAATAAATAAAACAAAGTAGGCAATACCTGGTCATTAGGGAGTTGCTGCTGCAGCTAAACAAGCTGAACAAAGTTTCAGGCAAGCCAGAACAAGACAAAGCATAACAAATCCTGAAGCCCTTATTAGCCTTGCACAAAGCCTACGACCTTTTATTAGCAATTGTTTACTGGTTTGCAGGATTCGTGTGGCAGTGTGTCTGAGCTCCTCCAGTGAAGTTCATTCACACTTGGTCAGTCTTGAGTGCTAACAGTATAAAAGCCTGGTCAGGTGTATGTCTGTTCTGCAGTGCGGCATCCTGAGTGCAACACTGACCAATAATAATGAAAGTTACCAAAAATTGTATCATGTAAAGAACTACTTTATGATACTTTACCCTGTGTGTGTAGGAGCAATGAGGCAATGCACCAGTATGTTATTAGAGGTTTGTACAGTGCCTCTAATTTTACCAGCTTCCCTAAGCTCAAAGGTTCTGACTCTTTACCCAAGTTTTTCAGAAATCAGGGTTTATCTGCCCAGAACTATTTGATGGATTAAATCTTGTATTTGGTGAGGAATTTTCTAATCAATTTAGAGAATATATTTTGTCAGCATCAAGAATTGACAATAGAATTGTTATTAAAAGTTTCATAAAGCATCAGTGCAGTCATGAGTGGTTATATCGCGCTGGCATGGAGTTATACTGATTTACAGATTTTTTTTTTTTTTTCAAGAGGCATTATTCATCAAACATATGGAAGTTGACAGAAAAAGTGATTATGACTGATCATGTGACAGGCCCAGTGCAAAGTACAGCTAAGATATGGTTTCAGTGCTTTATATTGTATTTTAGGAGAGTCTGCTTTTCAGAGGACTGAAGAAAGATCAGTCCTTGCACTCTCTAAAGCTTTTAGGTAGATACACAGGCTGTGAGAAGGTGTTAGATGCCTCTGAACTTTTTCTAGTGCTGTGCTTCCATGTACAGACTGATTCCAACAAGGAACAGAGCATTTAAATGTTTTTGAACAGTTGATACTGTTGTCTAGATAGACTGCACAAAGAAACACCATTTAGCTTTTCGGAGAAAATTCAGGGGCACTCTGCATAATTAATTGCAGAAGTGAAACACTTGGCACCTGAAGTACACAGCTATTTATATTTTAATTGTAATGCAAACATTAGCTAATTCATCATAAGAAATAAACAAATTTGTACTTCTGTCAGCAAAGAATTTGAATGATGGATACAGAGATGAGAATTTTGCTCCAGTTGAAAGCAAGCAATGTATACTGTAAGACTGAAATGGAATAAAGTAGAGCAGGGTGCAGTGGAAGAAAGGTGTTATGTCTACTACAGGTGCAGGGAAATGAGAGGACAGACAGAAGCAATTTACTGAGGGGTAAGAAGGTGGGATTCATAGTGGTAAAACAGTTTTCAAGGATTTAGGACTCTTTCTTCTTTTGTTTTTCATATCCCCATGCTGAATTTTCATAATTCTGAGGCTGAATTGTCATAAGGAACTTGAATGAAAAACTTTTTTCTCCCTAATGTGTTTCTAAGAAGACCAGCTAGGTTCATACTTCACTGTCTTTCCCTCCTCTGCAATTTGACATGGTCTGTGCTGGCAGCTACAAAATCTCTAGGGATCTTGAACAGAAAATCTCTTTGGAGAACTCTCTATCAATTTATGTGGAATAGATTGGTTGGCACCAGCTACTGAAAACTGAGTTTAAGCACAGTGTGAGAGATAGATTGCCTTCCAAAATTTTGGCTTTTGAAGCAGGACCAGCACTTACTATTGGAACTGTTATAATTCATGAGATGGTCTCAAGCAGGTTCTTCTATACAGGAGAGATTACAGAAGGACATCTGAGAATTCATGTCCTTTCCTTTCCAAGTCATTGATGAGAAAACCAGTTAGAATTTCATCCAAAGATCATTGCCATCAATGGGACTCTATTATCTTCACTAGACACTGTAAAGAGCTCTCAGTCTTGTATAATCTCCTGTAAAGAAATAAAAAATAGGTTGCTGAATTAGTGATGCTGTGTAGCCATAGTAGTCTTCTTGGGTATATAAGAAATACAGACTTTTAAACTTTAATAATGTAATGCTCTTTGTTTCTGCTATGCATGAGAAAATAGCTGAACTATGTCTTGTTTAAACTACCACTAACAGTGTTAACATAATTCAAAATGAAGAAAAAGATGCAGGAATGAAATTATGTAGGATGTTCAAACGTTTTGAAAAGAAATTGGGATGTTCCTGTCTTTTAAAAATGTATTTATTTGAAGTCAAAGTTTTTCAATATTTTGTCAGTTTATTCCATTAATGTAAGATGAAAACAAAACAATGAATATTTTGCATTCCCAAAGAATAGAAATCTCAAAATCCTTGTACTTTTCTACTTCTTATTTTCCTAATTACTATGGAGGTTATAAGTAATCCAATTTAAAAACAAACAAACAAACAAAACATACAGGCAAAAATTCCTCCACAAACAAATGACAGCTCCATACATAAACAGGTATATTGTTAAAGTTTAATATAATCTAACTAGAACAATAATTAACATATTATGTATTTTGCATTCTGTTCAAGAGTGATTT
Source organism: Chloroceryle amazona (assembly GCA_027560015.1). Lineage (NCBI taxonomy): Eukaryota > Metazoa > Chordata > Aves > Coraciiformes > Cerylidae > Chloroceryle > Chloroceryle amazona. The sequence continues at coordinate 28,568 of JANHFX010016133.1, forward strand.
ATTTCCATAAACAGAAGGATCTTATGTAAATTATATAAAGTTTCTTGTTACTCTGCTCAATTAGGGCTTGGTGGTTTGTTGGATTTTTTTTTAAGACCCTGATTCAAATTCATTGATACCAATGAAAAGCTCCTTTTGCTTTAAAAGGCTATTAAATTGAATAACTCTCACAAATTACTGTGTGTACAATGAATTGTGAAAAACAGGCAGTAAGGTGTTCAAGTTGCAGAATACCTTAAAGTTTCCAAAGTTTTCCTACAGAAATCTATGCTGATCATTTAATGTGATATTTGTGCCCTTATGTTCTACCCTGAAGCATCTAAATGTCTTCAGCTGCCAGACTTCACTGTGAAGTGTAAGTGGGCTTTTAACTGAGTCCTATTTACGTATGAAAAATCTCATCTAAATTTATTATTGCCTTCATACTTGCCTATCTTGGCTAAGAACAGACGTACAAGTTCATATTTTTCTGTCTGATAGCAACATGCTTTGCAGTGAAGTTGCAGTTTAAACCACTGTTATACAGATGACAGTCCTTCAGTCCCTCCCTACAAAGTTCCTCAAAGACATCCTCCAAAAATCCCATAGAAGGGAATTGAGGAGTGTCAGCTTCTCACAGTCCTATTAACTATAAGGTGTACTCCTGTGAGGCTTGAGAAAAAGAGCAGCTTAATTCAGCGCAAGAAAAAATGTAGAATGGGATTAGCCCTTTTTAACATGTCATTTAGGAATGTGTCTTGCTGACCCAGATTATAGGATCGTTTTGTTTATAGCATTTAGTGCCATCTAGGCTGTTGTTACATTGTCAATCAGTTTGGTCTGTGGTCCTTTAAATTGTAAGTATATGGAGGGAATGAGCATGAACAGATCATGCAAAGCATGATTTTTATTTTTGATATTTATCAGTTGTGTAAATGCATTGTTGGACAGGTGGTATTTATCCCACAGAAAGAGGGAATGAAAACTAGAAAGTACTGCTTTCATATCTAGTGACAAAGAACAGAAGCAGCAGTAACATGCACAGAACCTCTCCTCATATATCCACTTGGTTTGGACCATCTAATCTATATCTAAGTCCAGGGTGAAAAAGTATAGAACAAGACTGGGCCTCCTTCTTAGTAAAGAATGCATCTTTCTGATCAGATTTGGCTGTGATCTGATAAAATACGTTCCTAAAGGATGCTGGGTTAATGTAAAATTCATAGTTTTTCTGTCTGACTTTACAGTCTGATGGGAAATCCGGTGAAGGATATGACAGTAAGGAACTGATGTGGAAATACTACTCAGTAAGAACAAAAGTCTCTTATACTTATGCTGTATTTTCTGTGTTTGTTCTTGGTTCTTTTTTTTCCCCTGTAAAAGGAGACAGACAAGAAAAGCTGTTTATATATCCAAAACAGTTCTTGAACATTGCTTGTACACTCCGGCTTTGTTCTCAGAACATGCACCTTTACATGCCCTCTGTATGGAACTGAGCAGTGCTCTTGAAGATGGTTGTTTTGATATTTCTGAAGATGGGTTTTGATACCCCGTAACAATCAGGTTACTGAGAAAGGGCAAAGTTGGATATCCTTGTGTTACAGTGCTGTTTGAAGAGACATGCACAGAGTGAAAATAACTAAGACAATCAAAAGCAGACATTGGTTTAAACAGTCTAATACCTGATCTAATGGGTGTGTTGTGCTTACTGATCACCCTAATCCATAATCAATTTTGGATGTAAACGATTCAAACGCTGCTTGTTTAGGCTATTGGGTTTGGGAGAAATGTTTTCAACTGTGTAGCAAATTTTTCAGAAATCTGTTGTGCACTGACGGTGAAGGAGCTGGTAGGAATTTGCAGATTCTGTATTCAAGGAAAGATTTAAAGGATGATCAAAGCAGAAAACACAGCATACACTCATTTTCAGAAGAGGACAGACTATATACCAGTTTCATCTTGAAGTGGAAAGAGAACTTTTTCTCCAAAATTGAAGAAGGTATGAGGTACACCCACCCAAAATCAAACTGCTTAGAAATTAGATTTGCAGATACTCCCTTCTGAGGCAGATCAAGCATTTTCTTTCAGAAATCCATATATAAACATTGAAAACATGTAAATACAGATCAAGAGCCTTTAAATTTAGGACAGAAAGAGATTAGAAAAATTCTCTCAGAAAACATTTAAGCAGGTGGGAATGAAAGCATTGTCTATTCATGAAATCCCCTGTCCATCCCAGGAAGACAAATGTTTAATAGGTCTCTTCTTAGACAATAAGGAAATCGGAAAACATGGGAGAAAACACCCTTTAAAGTGTTCCCAAGATGTTGCCATGATATCTTTAAGACAAGAATTGCAAAATTAGTGTCAGATCTGGGGAGGGGGAGAAGACTGAACAGGAAGAAACAATGAGCACACAAAAGAAATCCCAGAGGTATTCTAGATGATGTTTTGGCTGATTTGTCTCTGCCTTGTCCACACAATCAGTACAGGCATCTTCTAAACAAGTTTTTATTTACATCATGTAGCACTGCATTATAAATACCAGGAACCACTGCCACTTTAAAACCAGTACTGTTACTTTTACTTTGTAGCTGCGTTTGCTCATGGAGGGAAGCATTTTAGAAAAAAATCTGAGAGGTTTAGATTGAAAGTCTCATGCAGAGTACTCAAACAGATCTCTAAAATGAAAGGGTACCACGTTGGGGAAAATATACCCAAACCTATCTGGCTGATGCTGCAGCTGCTTCTGTTGTTCAGAGAGAACAGAAATAGAAGCCAGAAAGAGTTGTGGGAGGAAGGGAAGAGCCAAAATACAGGTAGGAGTTGAAGCTGGGTGGCCAAGGCAGTGTGTGCTGGTTTTTGGTTTGCCTTAATTTAGCACCTAGAAGCTGACAGTGATTGCAGCCTGTTTTCTGTATAGTGTGTCCCGTGTCTGACTCATGAGGACCCATTGTCCTCTGTCTTCCTATTCGGGTATTTGATGTCCCCTATTCTGCTTTTTAACTTCCTTTTGTCATGTCTTTCAGCTTAATCTTTTGTCTAAACTCAGTGTTGACTTTTCATTGTAAGACAAATTAAAACATTTCGCAACCTGTGTGTCACAGGGTATGCTGGGATGTTGATCATACATTCATCTAGGTGCCATCAATTCGTGCCATTCTTAGAACCTTCTTCTCCAATTTGTTCTTTCTGGTTTTTATCACAGGCGGACATTCTCATTCATTCTCCATTCGTATTAATTTTAACATTTCTGTTGCAGTTCTCTACAATAATCTGTCAGGTTTTCTGGTTTTGTTGTTAGGATATTGCACTTTAGAGGCAAATATCCAGCATGACCCGCAGGGAGTGGAAGTTAAGAACAAGAGGATCAGGTTTAGGGATTACGATAATCCTACATATGAATACATCCACTCTGGCACAAACCAGTTACTGTGCTGGCAGAAATCTGGAGAGCTAGAAATTTAGAAAATTTATAACTTTATATGCTGATTAGACTACGTATCATCTAACTCTCAAAAACATATTCTAGCACAAATTCTTCTTCTGTAAGCCTCCCATTTTAAATCAGAGATAGTATTTGAGGAATGAAGTCACATTCAGCATGAGTAAAAATATCAGAATCTAGACCTCACTGGGGGGGAAAAAAAAAAAAACAAATAAAAGCTGAGGTAATATCTTTGATTGTAAAATGGAGTAGGACTGTTACATGTGAACTAAATATAAGAAGATATGATTCCAGCACTGTAAAATGCAGCAGTGATTGAAACCACATTTGAAATATGGTGAACAATTCTAATCACCTCATTATAATAGAGGTATTAAGGAAATGAGGCAGCAAAGGAAAGGGTAGGAAAGGGCATTCAGAATTGAGACTCAAGGATTTTAGTTATTCAGAAGGTTAGAAAATCAAGGTTCAGATTCTTTAGAAAGAGAAGATTGAGACCTTAACCAGATGTGCAGTGAAGAGACTGGGGAACACAATTGATACAGGATTATTCAAGCTGCTGTCAAGTTGAAGAACCAGCTGGCAAAAGTTTAAGTCAAGGAATGCATATTGCTTGAGGAATTCAAGATGAGCTCTCTTTCAGCTAGAATAATTCATAAACGAAAGGGTAGTAGGAGAGATTTTTAAACAATGTGTGGTACTTTCATAAATACTTTGCTTAATGGCTTCATTGATAGCACTTACTTAAAGTAAATAGAATCCAAATAAACAAAGCACTTTACAGAAAAGGGATAGTAATTCTAAAGAATAAGAAAAAAAGAAAAATAATAAGAAAGATAATTCTAAAGGTTACACACATGCCCTGCACACATGCAGAAATTTCATTGCTCACTGTGGTTTTTCACTGATGCTTGTTCTGTTCTTATTAACCAGGACAATTACAATGGTTTTATCTTTCATTTCTCTCAAATCTTATTGTATTTAATTTTACACTATTTTATGCCATAAAGTCTAGAAGTTAGCATCTTTTAAAAACACAGTAAACCTCCTGAATGTTAAAAAAGTCAAGCTATCACCTGGGTCATAATTTTTGGAGATGTCTTTATTTTTTCAGCTACTGTTATGACTCCTAGGTTTCACTCAGAATTTCTATAGACTGAGGACTTGCAGGAATACAAAAACGTTGATAATTTTTATTAGAAAATACAACTGAAGTACTTAAATTATACTGATCTGTTCATGAGAAACCAGCCATAATATTTGAAATTCATTGAAGCACTGTTAGATCCCTGCCAGTTCCCTTAATCTTTTTATGTTCGGTGAGGTTATAATTCCTTGTTCTTTGACTCAGGAGAGCTTCTGTCATTTCTGTGTCCATAAGTTGTTCAGAGGTTATTCAGCACCAAGGAATCTGGCAGAGCATTGTCTCCATCAGTTCTGCATTCTTACTGATGCACTGAGTGAGATAAGCCTCTGAAGCTGAAGGTCTTTCAGGGAGCTATCAGTCACAATTACATGTGCAGGCAATTCTTTTTAGCTAGCTCTAAGTGGAGGTGGTAGAACTAATAGGTAGAAAATTATTTCCTTATCTGTTATCTATGTCAGTTCTCCTTGTCTACTGTAAGTGCCCTAAAATGGCTTCAGGTATGTGCACCAAATTCTGGCTACCTAGTGTTCAATATTTCTGTCAGGAATTTCTTACGAACTACAGGTGTGTTCAGTCTGGAGCTTTGGAAATCTTCCTCATAGATGTACTTCATCTGTGATGGAACTGTGTGGGAGTTCCATATATCCTTCAGCCTAATCACAGAAACTGTCTTCAGCTAAGCTGTGTGTCATCCATGCTCTTGGGGAAGATAGCAAACTATCAAAAAAAATAAAAAAAATAAAAAAAAAAAAATTTATTTTTTTTTTCCCTCAAGCCAGAATTTTAGGCTAGAGAAGCGCTGTTTGCAGGAAATTAGGATGTTTCAGTTAAGAATGCCTTGAAAATTGGATTAAAATTATTTTTTCCCCCGGATGATTAGTACATAAGGAACTTAATGTAAGTATCTTTTATGATGTATTTGTTTTATGTATGATGGTTTACACTGGTTTTCCAAATTGTATCTAAAGCAATGGTCACTTGAAAAAACAAGTATTTTGGAGAGGTTCCTTTCCATTTACACTATGTAAAATCCGTATGCTGTCATCTGGGGCTGTGTTCAATATTGATTGCACATCATGCACCATTAACTGATTTTGAAGGCAAGTAAAGGGGAAATATCTAGAGATGGTTTTGGTTTTCAGTTTCTTGTATTTAGTAGTTTTTATTTTCTTGATACTATAAAGGGGAATGTTTAGTTTGAACTACCTATATAAAATCAAGCCTTTCCCCTGTGTGCTTTCAGTGTTTTTTTATGCCTCATAGTTTTAAAGACAGATCTTATGGCCTAAATTGCCTTGGCCTTCAAATACAGAAGGAAACATCCATGGTTCTTGGATGACAGCCATTCATTTGGCACTAACAAAATTGTTAACTGTATCTGTAAAACAATAGCTGGCTACTATCTATGTTGTATCTGCTTAATATAATGTGTAGAAACACTCTCCCAAAATTAAGCCAATGTATTTATTATTTAAAAATTCTTTCCCGTATCACTGTATTGCACTGAAATGTTGTGGGAGCTTTGTATTCTTATCTGGCTTTCCATGTTGGATCCTGTCGTATGAAGCAACTAAAAAATAAGATGTGGACCTTAAAAATTTAACAGCTTTAGCCTTTGTTCTTCATAGACAACTCAGCCAAGAGAGAACTCCTAACAGCCCTGAGAAAGTATTCCAACCTAGTTCGTTCCTCTGTTTCATGACATTTCCTATACTCACAATAATGATGTTCACTGAGAATTTTTATTTACAGGTGACTAACATAGTAAACATTAAGTCATACTTAAAAAAAAAATAAAATAATTTGGTGCAGTATTTACAAAAATAGCCTCTCAAAAATACTTGAAAAAAATAAATGCAGATTAAACTAACACTTGTTGAATAGTTAGATGTAATGAGAATTAATGCTGTGCAGTGCAAACCCTCTTGCAATTGACTTGTATTTTCAGTAATGTTTTAAAGGATCTCCTGGAAGTACCTCTGCACAGAGCTGGCTTGGTCCTTCAGTGAAGCAATTAATAGGATCTGAGGGAAGGGGAGTTCCATCCTGATCTAAACCATCAAATTGCAGTGATCTCCCCCAGTGTTCTGTACTTTAAAAAAAAATAAATATATTTGTAGGTATAGACTGTGTGATGCTGATTATTCCTGTGAACTTACACAGAAAGTCATAGAAAGCTCAGGTTGTGAAGATCTTCTGGAAGTCATGTAGTCCCACCTCTGCTCAAAGCAAAACATGATCTGGTTGCTCTAGGCCTTCCTATATGTAATGTTTTCCCATTATGTGTGTCAGTAGAACCAGTTGTCAAATAATTCAAACCATTTCTCTTTATTTGATTGCTGGGTAAACTGTAGACTTTGTAGTATTCTTCCAGCTGAGCAGCTAAGTGTACTTCTTTCAAAGTTCTGATACATTGAATATTTTTTTTTTTTTTAACAATTCCTTATCTGTTATCAGATAAATGACTGAATTACTTCAGTAGTTCCAAACAGATACAAATGCAGGAAATAAGCCAGAGAGATACATTAAGAGGATTTATCGATTCAAGCTCTTATACTGATTCCTGGAAATTGTTTTAATTATTTTTAGTATCATACTTCTGAATGTTAGTCATTTATTAAGATTAGTTTTTATTGCTGACGGTTTTAGAACATCATATATTATTTCCTTTATATTTACAGTGTTGTTAATCTATCTGAAATACTTAGTACTTAATACTTAGAACGAATGAAAGCAATCAGCCAGACTTAAAGGTTGTAGTATGAACCCTGTACAGGGTGCACAAAAGCAGCTATTTTAAGAACAAAGGCAGTGTTACTGTGATCGTGGATGTGAGAGAAAGACAATTTGTCCTTGCAAAGCAAATCTTTCTTTGAATGTTTCTGGTGCCAATAGGGGTCTTCCAAATTGTTGGATCACCACATCTACCAACAAATAGTGGTTAAAGAAAGGCAGTCAAATTAATGCGCTTCTGAGTATGATTACCTGCCTGGTAGCATCCATTGCCAAGAACAGTCATTTAGGGTTTGGCTTTGTCATGGATCTTGTACATTCTGAGCTATTAAGAAAAAATGGTCTTTTTTTTTTTTTTTTTCTCGGACTTTACAAGTTTACAGTACGACTTACTGAATTGTCCCTCCTTCACTAAGGAGTTCAAAACTGTGCCTGACTAAAGGAAACATGTCCTTTTGTAATTATTGAAACTACTCCAGACAGATAGAAGAGCTTTAGAATCTCTTTTCCCATGGCACAGAGTTGTGGAACAGATGTTCTCTTGCTGTTTCTTTTGATTCTAGGAGACATTAAACATCCTGCTCAGTTTTCTGTGGGAGCTCGTAGTAAACATAGTAGCTATGTGCTCGCTGCAATTCTTTTCACCCAGTTTTACTTCAAGATGCCAGGGGAGAGAACAGCCTGGGGATATCTGCTTAGACTTCTAACTTCTTGGAAAGCAGCTAGATGAAATTCAGTGAAGTAGTAGAGGAGGCTGGACAGAAATAATGACCACCAGTGACAATGGTAGGAGGTTGCTTTCAGATCAGACATGACATTAAAGTTTTATCTGCCTGATTCAGGAACTTACAAAGGATGATAAAACTCTCACAACAAAGTTCCCATAGAGTAGGAGGAGTATATGGGTGGTGCTCTATTTTTTTTTTTTTTTTTCAGAAGTGGAATTACAGGTTAATTGACAATAACATAAATGCTTACTGCAGAACACAAAATAATGCTGAGTTCACAAAGGCATTTGCAGTTGCCTTTCAGAAAAATAATGCATTCCCATAGAAAATGCAGTTTTAATGTAGCATAAAAATACAATTTAATCTCTAAGCAGGTGTGACTGTAAATGGGGAAAAAGTATAGTTACAGTTCTTTTATATCATCAGTTTCTCTAATCATTTTGCTTCATTGTAAGAATTTTTCTGTATAGCATCAGAGCTAATTCATGTACCTAAAATGAATGGTGATATTTATCAGCTTATGCAGGAGTAATAATTGCACCTTTTACGTTAACGAGAAACATTACTGGTTAGAATTTTCATTTCTGAAGTTAAATAGCTAAAATGTTAGATGTAGGATAGGACAGATGGTTAAGTGGGTAGAGCATGAAGTTGCTGGGCCATGATGATGATGCAATACTTACATGGGAAATGTTCCCCAATCTGGTCACCTATGAGCATATGCATTCCTTCCATTGCATTTTTTTGGGAAAGCAAAGAGTAATATTTGCAATGATGTGCTTATAAACCATTTTACTTTTCTGTATCTGTGATACCTTTAAACAAATTAAGGTTGGAAAACCAAAACCCAAAACATGGGAAATAGGAGAATTAATTTACTCAGTAACCTTTGTTTGACTTGATATAAATTTGTTAACTGCAGGAATGCATCTGCTTTTATTCTTATAGAGAATTTATTCACTTTATCTCCTAAACATTTATTCATACATTATAATTACATATAAAGTAACTGGTTTAGGTTTTTAGAAGAAATCTGTGATAAAGCCAGAAATAGGAAATCAGGTCCGTTCAGGTCAAAATACAGGAATCCCTTCTATATAGTACAGCTATCATTATCATGCTTTCCATGGCATGAATTCTTAATATTCTACAGAAACATTAGAATATTTTTTCCTATTTATGCTGTCTTAATAGAAACCTTGGAGATGTTCTATAGTGTGAGGCTGTTCATCTCAGGGCAAGACAGGATTTGATAGAATTTTCTGTGATAGTGGCTCAAGCCTTATTACAACTCCAGTGTATTCACGGCATCTATAGTAGAAAATTAGTACGCCAAGTACATTTATATTCATTGACAAGAAGAATGTTTTTTCATAGAGTTATAAAAAACCCCCAACCCAGCAGCAAAACCCACAAACAAACCCCAGACCTAAAAAATCTACCAGCATATGTTCCAAGTCTATGTGCAGATTTGGAGCTCAGAATCCTCAAGCATCATTCTCCAATTTGAGCAAAACTAGTGGCAGTACCAGGTTGTTATTCTTTGGATGAGCAAAAGGCACGAAGAGGGTACGATGCCCCTCGGAGAAGGCAATCTCACAGTTGAGAGACAAGCAAGACATTCTGGGAAGCATGATTCCAATTTTGTTATTCCTTATGCTGGAGGGGGGAGAAACTGTACTTATACCCAGTACAACAGTATCTCAGCCCATTCAGCTTTGCTCAGCTTTTGTTCATAGGTAGCATAGACAAGCATATAACTTGGTGCCTTCAGCCTCAAAATCAGTGAAGCTTTCTTCATAGCTGTTACCCATTTTAAAGAGGAAGATGATCTTTGCTATCTTCCAAGCACATCTCTGTGAAACTTTGTTGTGTAATATAGACAGGAAAGAGAATGATAGTGGAAAGCTTTCTCTGCTTCTCAGTCCTAGGTGTTATTGTTTCTGTCTACCAATCTATTTCTGCAAAAAGAAAAAAAATAAATTATATATTGTTTTATAATCAAATTCCCATTGCCATTAGCTGAAAGCAGTGATATTTTTTTTTTTTCTTCCCAGAGAATTGTGTCTAAATTTAATCAGTTTAGGTGTGTATTTCTTCTCCTCAAGGAAATCTGATGCCTACAGAATCATTACAGCTCTCTTCTGTTTGTCCTGTGTTTGGAAATTTCTTATTCTATTTCTCTTTCTCTTTTATTCAATTTCTGAACATTGGTTTTATGGAGAATGGCATAAGACAGCAGCCTTATCCAGTATATAAGTTTTTCAAAATTATACTGGGAGAGTTACAGGTAGAGAAGATACTTAGGGCTCAGGGGAGGCAGAATAGACTCATATATATATGTATATTTAATATCATTGGTATTGGATGGATTTTCACATCATTCTTTCGTATTTATTAATTCCATACTACACCAGTGAGAATTTGGGACACACTTAAATATCTTGAGTTCTGCTATTTAATGTGACATGTATTAAAGTCTCACTGAAAAATTATGGTTTCAGATAAAAATGTGTAAGTGTTTAACCTAAGTTCTGACAACAGGAACAGGTATGTGAACTTGTTCAGCATTTTTGAAAATTTGAAAATGTTATTACTTTACTAGAATTAAATTTACACAAACCCAGTGATAATCAAATTTGCTATCCAGAGTGCTGCTAGCATGGTAGGATATTCACAGAATTTTGTATTCATCAGGGGATGAACCACTGAACAGAAATAAGAGCAACTGACTCACCGAGGACATGATTTGGAATACACTTATGTATTTGTTCCCTTAATCAGGTTAACGACCCAGTTAACTTCAGTTACATTGCTGATCACAATCAAATGCCTGTGTGTTTAAGTATTTGTATGATTTTGTTCTCTAATAATGAAAAATCTCATATAAAAAGATGGAGAAAAGGGCTGAAATGATTGAAGTTATTTATGGATGTTTATGAAAAATATAAGAAGTAATGGGATCAGGAGACCATTTTGACATACAGCCCTCTATATGTAGCAGTGAGATAAATCATAGCATCTACCTGCAGACTTGTCCCACTGAAGGGAATAAATTTGCACCGCTGTGAAATTACTGAAGGCATAGAGAGAAGAAAACCCTATTCCTGTCATCGATACATCTGATAAGTATTCAATTCAGCATAGTCATTATTTGATTTGCCCAACCCTAACAAGAAGTCACATCTTCCTTGTAAGGCCTGTGAGTCATAATGCCTCCTGCATAAGTCGTGTTTCCAAATGTCTCTCAGGATTTTTATTTTACCTATAAAAGAAGCCACAACAATAAAATGTAATAAATGTGGTTTGTGCTTGTTTATGATAATTGTCTGAAAATACTTTCCTATCGTAACAATGCAATAATTTCTCGTACCATTTTATTATATTGCAAGAGTAATCAGATAAAGTGCACAAGTTGCTATTAGAGCTTTGCAGGCCCCCATCACTTTCTTTTCTGTATAACATAGACCAGATTAATGTGTCCTTAGCTTTTTCCATTATTCACTCATGAATATAGTTAAGAAAAGAAAATATATGTTGCAGAAATGCTGCTTCTCTGGAGTGACTGAATGTTTATTTCAGTAGCATCCTTATTTCTAGGCAGGTTATCATTTGTCAGATGTTTGTCATTTTGTGGTAACAAAACACGGTGACTCATCCAATACAGAAACTTTCAAGTTGTTCCCAAACTCTTTTGCTGAAAATTGAAAAGCCATTTAATTTAATGCATTTAAAATCTCAGCAAGAGACCCAGGTACTTACTTGCATATGCTATTGCCCTTGAAATGATAGCAGTATGCCTAACTAAAGGCCACCTACATAGCTGTGTAACAAGGAGAGACAGAAAGAGGCAGATTATGTACATTAATGCCACTTGGAGTAGATACAATTTCCACCTGTAACGTTAATGGAGCAGAAAGAGCAAAGATTTTATTCAGAGACAGCAGAACAACTTGCCAAAGCACCAAAAGAGGCTGCATAATGGGGGAGAAGAGGGGAGCCAGTGCTGGCGATACACAAGCAGAGAAGGAAAGGCTCCTTTATTGCCCCCCCCACCCCCCCCCCCCCACCAAAGCCCCCTCATGCCCTCCCCACCTTATCTTTTTCGATATGTCTACAGTGTGTTAGTAGAATATTAAAAAGGAAATGTAGTATTATGC
>JANHFX010016134.1:4310-14310 GCA_027560015.1 Chloroceryle amazona
GGTTTCCAAGCCCCCCGTGGAGCTGTGGTGCTGAGGGCCAGGGGTCAGTGGTGCCCTGTGCTGGGGGAACAGTTGGATTCAGTGATCCTAAAGGTCACTTCCAAAATGGTTCTGTGATTCTGTGAAAGAGCTTCTTTTGGTTTCACAGGTGGATGAGCTGGAATCACGTTTTTCCAAAGAGGGTGCAAAGATGGGGCACCTGATCTTGGCTCAGAGCCACACGCTGACCATTCGCAGGTGCCTGTTCTGGGCTCCTTCAGCTTGAGCTTTCTGGAAAATAAATAAATAAGTATTTTCCTGACTGGAATTTCAAGGGCACGCCTGTTATTTCTTGGACATACCGTGTTTTGGAGATGTGTAGCAGGGATAAGGGTGCGTGTGGAGACAGGAGACAAACTGGGTTTGCTACAAGTATTTGCCTTAGTTCTGCTCTGGGGTGGGGATAATTCACTCGACTGCGTGTTCGTTCACATCAGATGAAAAAGTGTCTTCTTCCAAAGCATGAAACGCTTCCTTTCTCTGCTCTGGTTAAAACACCACTAATGCCTTTTGAGGGCAAATCATTAAACAGACACTAAGACAAAAATGTTGAATGAAATGGAAATAAGAAGGTTTTTCTGTAGTAAAATAAATGTGGTATAGAGCGTGGTGGATAAAGCTGATGAATCCTATGCATCTGCTGGGAAAGAAAATCAAAATCTGTCATTCCCTGCATTCCTTTTGTCATTTCCAGTCACTTCTGAGAGCGTTGAGGATCCTCAGTAGTAAATCTATTACATTTAAAAACCAGAGCTCCTTCTCCTCTAGTCAGGGGAGAAAATACCACTTAGAGCCCATATAGAATGTGATGGTTAAATAATGGGTTTATTTCTTTTGAGTTCACTTATTGCTCTTCTGGTTTTCTTATTTCTCTAAGCTCCAAGCCAACTAAACCTGAATAAAAGTTCCAGAAACCATATAACTATTTTCATACGTAAGCCCTCCTTTCAAAATACGCAAAAAATGCACAAAGCTGAACCAAAAAAAACCCCACAAACCTTTGGGTTCAAGTTTTGATCCCAGCAGGTCAATGCTGTGGATGAGAAATAAATAATTTTAAAAAAAATAAACTACAACCTTCCCATCATTTTCAGTAAAATGCCAGATACTGGGAGAATTCTCCAACCAATCTGTAGCTGCATCATGAACTCGTATACGGAGCTGCGACCGTATGTGGATTTTTACACCCCACATTTCCATCCTCTCTGAGAAGTTGTTGAGCTCATTTCCAAAGGACAAATGGAGGGAATTACTCAGTGGAGGCAGTAACGCCCACCAAGGTTTACTGGGGAGCTTAAATGTAAGTAGCTGGGAGAAACTTTGTCCCAAATGTGAAATAATTGACTGTTCTTAAAAACAGCCACCAAAATCACCTCAAAGACATTTTCCTTTCCCCGTGTCCCAGTACTTTGTTCTATTCCAAAAGTTCTACCGAGCAAAAAAAAAAAAAAAAAAAGATGTGATAAAGGAATATAAAGAGATTAAACAGGATCAAAGGATGACCAATTAAGCTTTGAAATAGAAATGAAATAAAATAGTTCATCATTTGCTTCAAATAAGCAAGTGATTCACCAGAACGGTGACAATTCTGGTGTTTTGAAAGCAACTCTGCTATCCTTGTGTGATTATTCTGGAGTTCAAAAAGCATTCCCTGGCTGCTGCTGTGGAGTGGCTATTATGTCACCTTGTCACCTAGCATTTCACCTTAAAAATTAATGATATGTAAACACAAGACCTAAATACCCCATGAGAGCCAAGACCCTGCCAGTCCCACCCCTGATTTATGTAAGACTGCTCTTGAAACATAAAGATAAAGGGAGAGGAGAGTTATATTCACTAAAAATAGGGACATTTCCTTCAAGTTGGTTGGCCTGCAATTGCAACCCAAGCGACCCTGGGCCTGAGGAAGGCAGGGACTTATAAATCCTCTTTCATTTGGAGTCTCAGATCTGCCTGGGACGGCTGCGGGTGCTCGGCCCTGCTCTCACAGCATCCCATGGGGTGAGGACCAGAGCACCAAAGAAAAATAAACCAACTATTTCCCTGGGGCAGGCTCCCTGCTCTGGCTCAGATCAGTGGTGGTTATTAGATGTTTGAGGGCTCGGCGTTTCGCTCCAAAACGGTTTTTGTTTGAGTCTTCAGGAGCTGATTGTTTATATTAAAACATTCTCTGGAAAAATACTTGCGGCTCCTCATCTCCTGGCTGGCAGAGCTCGTGGGCTGCAACAAAGGCCGAGGGCCCCGGGGGACCCCTTCCCCCTTACGGGGGCTCGGGCATCACCCCCCCCCCCCCCACCCCCTTTCCCGAGTGCTTTTTTGGGGAGTCTGGGAGACACTGCAGAGGATGCCGCTGCTTTCCCCTCTCGGCGCTCAGAGGTGACTCGCTGGGTGACATTTATTCTCCTGCTGCCCCCTCCTTTTCTCCCCCTCTGGCTGCAAATTTGAATATGGAAGATATTTTGAAGCGCTTCTCTTATCTCTGCTTCCCCAGCATTTTGGAGCGGGTTGAGGCAGGAGAGATTGACAAAAGCAAGGCTATTTACGTGGAGGCGACGTGGCTCGTGAGTGAAATGGTGACAACGGGAGTTTTTTATCAACCCTCAAGGCTTCTGATATTACTACTTGTCTTTCTCACATGCATTAAGACTTTGACAGCCCTCCGAGACCAGGCAAAAAATACCTTGCCTAGAGGAGTATTGTGGCTTTTTTAGGAGTGGGAAAATTGAAGCGCAGGGAAAGGGAAGCATCCTGTTCAAGGTCACAAGCTGGTGGCAGAACCAGAAATAGCGCCCAGAAGTTATTAGTTTTTTCTGTATTTCCTTTCCTGTCACCGCTGTTTGCTTGGATACCGAGATAGCTGTGTGTAAACAGAAGGTTTCCAGAGGCAGCAGCCTCGTTATCTGCCTGATTCATGCAGCGATGATGCAACCTGGAATCCAGATTTCTGCAATGCCTTCCACAGACACGATGCTGTGTGTGACATCACCGGCCACATTGAGCAACCAGGGTTTGAAACTTGTCTCTACCTGAAACACCAGTGCTTTGAGTAAGGCCCTTCCCAGAGTGATCTGATTCCTTGGGCATGGTCAGGTCCCGACTGCTCGTTCACCTGCCATAAGAACCAACCTGACATTTTGCTCTTCTTCGCCCAGAGAAGAGCCTCTGATCTGTGGATGCTGACGGTCTCTCTGACCTACCAGCAGCTTTGTTGACTACTAATTATCTTCTCAGTTTGTGCAAACTCCCCGGGACCGGGGGGGCTGCCAAGCTGCCAAGGCTTTCGCTGGCTGTCAGAAGCCACAAGACACCGTCTAATAGCTTCTGTTGGTCACTTCTGCAGCGAGAGAGCTGCAGCACTGTCCCCCAGCCAGGAGCAGGAAGCAAGCGTGGCTGGGATGAGCCTCTCCTGCTTGGCTCAGGTCCAAGAGGAAGGCAGCAAACCCTTGGGAAACAGGAGGGCTCACCACTGAGCCCCCGCGTCTCTGTTAGGAGAGGATGATCGGGAACACTGTAAAACTTCCTCCCCTGCTGGAGGTGAAAAATGAGATTGAAGGAGAGCAGCGAGTCCTTTCATGGGCATTTGCTTTAGGGATGTGGCAGAACTGCCAAAGAGCTGCACAAGCAGAGGGCTGAGCTCCAGCGGCCCGTGTTCATTAGGGAGCTACAAGAGTGTTCCCTACAGCTCCCAAGAAGAGGCCAGAGCAAGGCCACGTTCCCTCTGCTCCTGGAAAGCCAATGCTTTATCCATCCTCCGGAGCCCCGGCTCAGGTGCTGGCCTGAGCTTGGTAGCCATGCTCCCAGACCATCAGCAGAGCTTTGTAGCACCTTGCAGTGGTTTCTTGGAGCGTAGGAATTCTGTTTATATTATCAGCTTTTCATCAGCACAAATTAATGTTAGCAGATGGCACCCACGTATTTGTCTCTCCAATCCTCAGGAAGCGCAGGAAGGCTTTAATGGGAAATGAATTATTCTTTATCCAGGATGCTTCCTTGATAAACAAAATAATAAGAGGTCTTGTACATGTGCCTTGGTGGTCCAGCACTTCTGTCTCTGTCTACCTTGTCTGGAAGTACCAGCTGCGGATTTCATCGGAGTCGCTGTGTCTGCCTTGGTTGTCATCGTCAACAGAGTCTGCGTTTGTAACAGATCTGCAAATAATGGTGGGATTTATTTTGGCAGCAGACAATTCATTTCCACCCTGCCTGCCTCTCTCTGGTACCTCTAGGTCACTGAGGGGAACCAGAAGATGAAATTTATCAGCGGAGATGAGTAGGTGGTGATTTCCAGACAGTGTCTCCTCTGAGTGTCCTTTGCCTTGAAAAGAGACCTTTCTGAAGCGCTGAGGTCTGACCCTGCCAGAACCATTCTCAAATAGATTCTTAAAATATATTTGGCGACTTACCCACCTTTCTTCTGTAACCTCACCAGCCTATATCTTCCCACCTGTAAAACCCTAGAAAGCTGTAAACCGGAGCCCTCAGCACAACAAAACCACTTTGGCAAAAGTTAGGACAATACCTGTGCTGAAAGTGACCCCTCTCTTTTGCCTCAGCATCTTCACGTGAGCTTCATAAACCTCCCTCCTCTGCCAAGAGTACTGGCCAAGTGCTTAGCTGCAGATCGTTTGGGGCTGGAACAGATGGGAGGTGAATTTGTCAGTTTAGTGCGTGCGTTGTTATTTTCACACTCCCGCGGTGCTATCGCAGCCGGTATCGTCTCAGGAAAGCTTTTGCCCCAAGCCCACGTGGAGGCAGTGATGGGGAGAAGCAGGTGCTGCCTTTATAGAGCAGAGCTGCGGGCAATGGGGCCGGGCATGGCTGCTCTGGGCAGACTGGAGGGCTGGGAAGGGTGGCAAAGAGCGACTGCGTTTCTTTGCCTTGTTTCTGGCTTGTTAAATGAATCTGGTGGCTGTATTTGTGGCAGGGACTATGTGGGTTTGGTGGCCACTCTTTTCTCCTGGATGCAAGAAAGATGAGGTGATAGAGAAAATAACTTGTGAGCTGTGGGGTTTAGGGGACGTTGGGAGAGGAATTGTTTGCTGTTATGGAAATATCGGGTCAGCACTTACTGGAAAAAAAAAAATCTTATATATTTTGGGTGTTTTTCAGAGGCTGAATGAGGATAAACTTCACCTCCCCTTTGCATTTCTTTTTACCCCAAAGAGCTATCAAAAGAGCAGGTTCCCTCATCCCTCAGTTTCTCTGTTTTCCTTCTGCCTCTTCACTCACACAAAGTTGAGGGAAAAGTATTTGATTATTAAGTATTATTAAGTATTGGGTGGAGAAGGGAACTAAAGCAGACAAGTTTTCATGCTGCTATTGGGAGGCCGTTACACTCAGCAGCAAGGCTGAGAAAGGAGAAATGATGCTGCTTGAAATGTGCTTCTGAATCTTCTGGTTTTGATGTGACCGCAGAAATCCTCCTAAAATATTATTTTAAACAGGAACTTTCACAAGAAACTGGGGGAAAAAAAAGACTCCCCCAGCCCTCCTCCATATTACAGCAAACCCCCCTGGATGACATTCTCTGCTCTCGGGAAGCACCACTGCAGAAAGGACCAGGGCTGGCCGAGAGCAGCTGGGCTTTAACGTGCCCCGTGCCCCACAGGGGACAGACACGGGTGGCAGGGTGGTGCCGTAAGGGAGCGAGGAGAGCCAGGGGGTGGACAGTCCTGCCCTTGTGCTGTCTCTCCATCCCCAGGACATTCCCCTCTGGCTCTTGGGATGCTTCCCGAGGTGACTGAGCAAAAGTGGGTGAGTGCTGGGACAGGGACACCCGGGTGACCTGCAGATGCTGAGGGCATCACCTCCGTGCGTTTGCAGCATGGGAGCGATGGTGTGGCTGTGTCTGGGGACCCTGGTGAGGCTGGTGGGATTCTGGGGCAAGGGCAGGGATGGGGGGTGGAAGTGTTTCTTCGTGGGGTGTTTAAAATGCTGGTGAATCACAGTTCCTCTGCTATTCATCTTAGATTATCAGTTGTGATTATAAACCTAAACTGACCGCCCCACTTGCCAAATGCAAGCAGTAGCTAAGCTCCAGGCATGTACTTCACTTTGATTCAAATATTAAAGTGTTTTTTTTTCTGTAGTTAAACATGATAAAGCAAAGGGGGAGAAAATATTATTTTTAAAATATTCTCTTACTCTTCCAGATCTGAAGTTACCCTCACTGTGACACAATAATTTTCCAATGCTACTTTCCAGTTATATTTAGAAGAGCATTTTCTGTTCCTTCCCTCTCCTTTCTGTGGAACAATTGTGCAACTTTCTTTTTTCTTAATATAATACTGTATTAAAATTAGCTCCAAGACTAAAACGAGTCCTCTGTGTAGGAAGGTAGCTACCTTCCTTCCTAGCACTTCCCCTGGATCTTCCACTGGGATTTTGTTCCTGTCAGAG
The DNA here is from genome assembly GCA_027560015.1 of Chloroceryle amazona. NCBI lineage: Eukaryota > Metazoa > Chordata > Aves > Coraciiformes > Cerylidae > Chloroceryle > Chloroceryle amazona. The sequence goes on from JANHFX010016134.1 coordinate 10,749, forward strand.
GCGGGTTCCTGGGGCGTTTGCTGCGGCGCGTAGCTCTGCTTTCCCCCTGACCTCCCCTCTGCTCTCCCCAGCAGTGAGCATGCAGAGTTCAGAGGGTGGATCAGACTCAGCAGCTTCTGTGGCCCTTCACACTTCCACATCTGCCCAAGCTCCGGTGGTGCAGCCGGTGCCGGCGTCACAGCAGGTAACGTACGTGCCGCTGGGAACGGTGTTTCCGTGGAGAAGGGACAGCTTTTACTGGCAGCTGTACTTAAATCCAGGGGGGTTAGAGGGGGGATTGTTAATCAGCTTGTTGAGGTAGCGGGGAGAACCTGTTGGACTTTGTGCATAAATGCCATGGATAGTTCATGCGTGAGCCCTATGAATGTAAAAGCTTTAAAACATGGGGTTTATATTTTAACTTAGTTCTCCAAGGAAGCCACTTCATGCCAGGGTGGTGTTTGCTTCAGTAGAATACCGTGTCATCATTATTTGATCTGTCAATAAAAGCAGGAGAAAATGAAACTGTCCTTAAAGGCATCTCTGCAAATAAGGTACCAAGCTCAAGAGGGAAGAGCTGGGGGGAGAGCTAATGCAGGGAGAGGGTGGAGGAGCTGCGGGATGGTCTCTGCCTTTGGTAGGTGGGTCCTGCCATTGTAAATGGGGGGGCTGGAGGGGGGTGTGTGTGTGATGATTCATATCCATGAGTATGATGCGCTTCTATCTCCTGGTAGAAGTGACAGCTTCAGCTGATGAACAAAAACTACCTAGTGCAAAATGGGAAGGGTTAAGTAACACTGGTTCCCTTTTATGCTTTTTGGGGAACTATCAAAGAAGTTTCTGTTGCAGGAAGCTGGAGGGATGAGAGGATGGGTGGGTATAACTTAGCTACACCCTTCTCCAACTCCCGAGGGAGCAGAAGTAACTGCCATTGGATGCTGACAAAAAGGAACAATTAAAAATCATGATTTGGAGGGGCATTCGATTCAGCAGGAGACGTGGACATTCACACCGGGATCCAGTGTGCGATTGGCCAGCTCCCCCTCACCTCTCAGCCTTTCCCTCTTCGATTTCTCCGGGTGACGTTTCGCTGGTGTTGCAGGGATGTGGATACCGCTGATCACTAGTGTCAGGTATCTCAGGGACTGTCAGTAATCCATCTGAACTTGGCTGTGACAACATGCTAAAGAAGTTTAGAAAACCCATCGGCTTTGGATTATGAACTCATCCAGCCTTTGCCGAGGGTGGCATCGTGACACAGAGCATCGAGTGGAACTCCATGGATTAAGGAAGACCCAGGGGATCGTGGAAGACTGGTGAAGAGGAGGAGCATCCAGAGCCTTCCCTTCTTACCAGCAGGACAAAGAAAATACCGGGAATGAACTACTGGCAGCAAAACTGGTGTGAGGCTGAAGCCTTTGGTGTCGTGGATCACTGGTCTACCTTTCAGTGGGAGCAAAGGCTGTGTGAACAGGATGGCCTCATCTTACAGGTTGGCGATGGTTAATTTTTTGGCTGGAAGGTAACAGGAGCAACGGGACGGGCGGTGACAAATCACCCAAGTGGCTGAGCTGGGCAGCTGTGCCAGAGGAGGAAATGTGGTGTTGGGTGAAAGCAACAGCAGACAATGGGTGAAAAGTAGGAGAAAGGAAAGGATCTCACTGAGACTTTGGTGTTGGTGGCATTACCAAGGCCTGACTGGAAAAAAGGCTCAGAAGGTTCCCATCATGCACTGGTTACAGCCTCTGTGGGAGAGCAAATGGACGATGCGATGGCTGGCAGAAGCGTACGTGGCCGTACTGCTAGCTCAGCTGCAGGGTCTCCAATGTATCCAGGCTTGCTGAAGCTCAGCCTGGAGACTGGTGGTATCTACACCAGGCTGTGTAGGAATCCGGGCAATTACCGTATGCCTGTAACTCTGTCAGAGTAGAATTTCTGTCTGGTTGCAAAGAGCGTGTTGGGAGGGTGTCAGAGCACTTAAACATCTTGACTCTATATGCATAAAGGAGCCAGTAACTATCCAGGTCTCCTCTAGGGCTCATGGGGGATTGTTTTGCAGCTTTTTGTTCCATTGACACAATCTGCTGACTATTTTTATGCCTCGAGCCACAAAGGATGACTGTCTTCTTGAGGAAGGTCCTCACTGGTTAAAAGGCCATATTGATTTTCAGCTCTGTTCCCTTGGGCCTCATTGAATCCTTTCTTTCCAGCGACTACATCCCCATGCTTGTTTTGCTGGATCTGCAAGGTGCTGAACACTCTGCAAGATGTTTGTCCAACCTCAAACTGAATGCTGAATGTAGCACAACGAGCGGGGGGACGATGGAAGTGATGGTGAAGAGGTGGAGGACAGAGAGTGTCCACCACAAGGCAACACAAAGTGAATTCTGTGTCCTTGGTGGCACTGAAAGGAGATGCAGAACCATCAGAGCTTTTTTGCTGGTAGAAACCATAAGGGCTGTGGCAATTTCTTGTTGCAGGAGGCAGAGTGTGGTTTGATACAGCAGCTCTAAGAGAAGACACTTTGCAGCCATAGGAGGACAATGTGAATGCTTGAGGGCTGGAGCATCTCTGTGCCCAGCACAGGCTGAGAGCCCTGGGGCTGTGCAGCTGGAGAAGAGCAGCCTGAGAAGGGAGCTGAGCAATGCTGAGCAAGAGCTAAAAAGGGTGTGGGTTTCAAGAGGATGGGTCAGAGTCTTGTCAGTGGTGCCCAGTGACAGGACAAGGGGCAAAGGACACAACCTGGAACTCAGGAGGTTCCATTTAAACATAAGGAGAAACTTCTTTCCTGCAAGGGTGACAGAGCCTGGCCCAGGCTGGCTGGAGAGGTTATGGAGTCTCCTTCTCCACAAGGTGAGATTCCAGTCCTGCTTTGTCACAATCCTGGGCACCCTGCTCATGGTGACCCTGCTGGGGCAGGGGGGTTGGACAAGATGATCTCCAGAGGTCCCTTCCAACCCCCACCATGCTGGGATTCTGTGATTGTCCATACGGAAGAGCAGGCTCTGGTTCTGCAGTCTGGGGACTCAGCTTTTCTCCTAATGCTTCATGCAGAGTTTCTGCTCTTTGGTAGAGATTCAGTACAACCATTTTAAGATGGACACAAAGGAGCAGCACTGCAGAGCTTAAAAGCCAAAGAAGGACAAAATAATGAGTCACGATGTGATGAGTTCCTCCAAGAATCACAGAATGGCAGAATGTTAAGGGTTGGAAGGGACCTCAAAAGATCATCTAGTCAAATCCCCCCGCCAGAGCAGGACCACAGGAATGTGTCCAGGTGGGTTTTAAATGTCTCTAGAGCAGGAGACTCCACAACCCGCCTGGGCCAGTCTCTGTCACCCTCACTATGAAAAAGTTTTTCCTTAAATTTCTTTGGAATCTCCTATGCTCCAGCTTGCACCCACGGCCCCTTGTCCCATCATTGGACATTGCTGAGCAGAGCCTGGCTCCATCCTCCTGACACTCACCCTTTACATCTTTATGAACATGAATGAGGCCACCCCTCAGTCTCCTCCAAGCTAAAGAGACCCAGTACCCTCAGCCTTTCCTCAGCAGGGAGATGTTCCCCTCCCTTCATCACCAC